>CATIWJ010500648.1:0-22707 GCA_949640765.1 Croton laevigatus | reverse complement strand
AAAAAAAAAAAGTTACACATATCTTAATGGTTACGGGTTGCATTTTGTAAGTACTGGTTCCATAGCTATGAAATAATCGGTAAAGGTTTTAATGGTTATTCACTTACTCAATTCCATGATTGTTCCATAGCCATGGCAATGATTTCGATTTGCATGATCATTCCATAATTATTAGGTTCTAACTGGTTATTTAGCGGGTTCAGTAAAGTGGTTATCCATGAAAACACATTCTATTGCCGTCCATGTATGTTCTTAGGAAGAGATTGTTGTATTAAAACAATGAGCTTAATCCAATGTACAGCTGTTAGATTTGTTTTATTTTTTATTTCATATCATTTATTAATATAACCGATAAGTTTGTTTTGAACACATAAAAAAAATATAACCGATTTTCCGCACAATGATTTATAAAATTGTTCATGAAACATGTGCAGAAACGGTTATTTTTTGTCAATATTTATTTACAAAACTGATGCATGTGATTACCTTTGTATCTTCTGAATAAAAAACGCTAACATAATTTCATTCAGTTATATATTGTCTCTATATATAAATGCAGGGTAAGGGTATAGGATAAGAATGCCTACATTTACACTTTTGAGTGTGCGGCTCTTCTTTAAACTCTACGTAATTACGGGCTGCTTTCGTGTACCGGACTGCCCCTATATTTTGTCCTATCAACTTTAAAGCTTTCATATTCTTATAATTTCTTTTTTCTATTTGAAAAATTATTAAAACCTTTTCTTTATATTTAAAAATAAAATTATTCTATAATGTACACAGCTTATTTAGTCTCTATGATAAAAAAAATAATAATAATTTTTTTTAAATAATGTTTGAAGGTTAACCAATAACCTGATTAATTAGAGATTTAAAAATTAATAAAATAATTATAAGTTATATAAAAGTTAAACTAAAATTTTAAATATTATAAATTGCCGTTACAGATCATATCTTAGTGGGTTTTTATTTTTTTTAATGTATGAATCGTTCATTTTACACCAATTTAAAATTTATTATTCAAGATTAAGATTTATGCTTCAAAACCTAGTATTGAATATAATGTAATACTACTATATTTTATTAGAATTTTTAATTAAGTTATAATTATTTTATTAATAAATATATTTTAGTTAATCAGGTTCGTAGTCAAACTTTTATCATTTCTCAAAAAAAATTTTTCCTTCCCAAATTATGAGCTCTATGTAGTGAATTGTTGCTAGGCCCCCAACTTAGCTCAACCTTTGAAACGTTTCTCTTAAACATAGTTTTTTCTTTTTTCATTTTTCTTTCTAAATATACTCTGATTATTTTATTTGTGTTTTTTTTATTGAAATAACACTTATATTTTTTCTACATTTATAGATAATTTTTAAAATTACATGTGTAATGGCATATGTTTGAAGGGTCTTATTAGCCAAATTTTGTGTACATACTTTATAAAGAAAATAAATAAATGCAGCGTTTAGTATTTTTTAAATAGAAAATTATTGAAATCCTTTTCTTTTAAATGAAAGAATAATTTATGCTTCGGATATAATTAATATTAAAAAAAATAATTGTAGTATATAATTTTAATCAAATATTTTTGTACTTTATTATTTTACTGTACTAAACATTTACCATACTTGAAATGTAACACACAGATTATTTTGGTACTTTATTGTTGTATCACAAACAGGTTATAGAAAGTAATAATCTGATTATATATGTGAAGATTTTGGCACAATTTATGCAATTTTTTCGGCAAATATATGAGCATATTAGTGGCTGAAATTCTGCATATTTTCACACAGGTTCTGCATATTTTGAGTTAAACAAAGTGTGCAGATTTCCGGCCACCAATGTGTAGATTTTACAACAATTTCTGCATGTTTGTGAGTAAAAAAAGTGTAGAATTGAGGCCAATATGTGCAGATTTTAGCACAATTTCTGCATGCTTTTTAGTAAAAAAAGGTGTAGAATTTGGGTTAAAATGTGCATATTTTAGCACAACAATGTGCAGTTCTTGAGTAAAAAAATATGCATAATTGATGCTAATATTGTGCAGATTTTAGCACAATTTCTGCATGTTTTTGAGTTAAAAGAAAGGTGCATAATTGAGTCCAAAAATGTGCAGAATTGAGGCAAAAAATCTGCAGTTTTTGAGTTAAAAATTATGCATTGAGGCTAATAATTTGCATATTTTATCACAATTTTCTGCATTTTTTTATGCTAAAAATGTGCATAATTTATTGTATTAGATTAATGATAAAAATTAAATGTATAATTTTTTTAAAACCCATCTTATTGAGCATTTCCAATTCTAATATGGATTGTGGCGGATGTATCACACAAAAATAGAGGGCGAGAATGTTAATATAGCTGGATATATAGCTATAGACATTGAACTATCTCCAATGCATTTACTTTAAATTCTCTATATTTTATTTCTTTTTCTTTTTTTTTTCCACAATTTAATAATTAGTTAATAGATAAAAAGTATTAGTATAGACATTGTCTAACAGATTTTCAAAAAGTAGAAGTTTTGTTAGACAATATCTACTGCCACATGATATAGACATTCGAATAGACATAAGAATTAGAGATTTTTTGTAACAAAAATTCTATTTTTACTTATGTGTCAATTAAATTGGAGATAAAAGTGTTTGATATTTAAATCAACATTTTCAAAATATAGACTTATTTTATATTTTAAAAAGAAATAATAAAATCCATATGATTAATTTAATTATTTTTAATAAAAGAGTAAAATAGTAATATTATCATTTTAATTTAGAAAATTGCACTTCCTCGTTAACTCAGGAAGTTGCTTTCTACCTAAATGAAAAATTGGAATATCCACTTCTCAAAAAGTATAATAAATATAATCAAATGACTAAAATTTTTCCTACTTCCCACGAAATTAAACTTTCTAAGTCTATATTCCCGACCAAAAACGCGAAAAATATAAAACATGATAAATATTTGACATCAAAATTAATATTTTTAAAATATTAACAAATAAAGAAGTTATATGAATTTCTAGTTGTTCTTACCGTTTTATTGGGTCATTTATAAGTTAAAGATAGAAGTATCTATGTTAAAAAAAAAAACTTATTGGATATTTAGCGGGTTCAGTAATACGGTTATCCACAAAAACACATTCCGTTACAATCCATATATGTTCTTAGGAAGAAATTGTTGTACCAAAACAATGAGCTTAATCTAGTATACAGCTATTAGATTTATTTTGTTTTTATTCCATTTATTAAATAAGTTTGTTTCGAACAACATAAAAAATATATAACTGATTTTCTACACAATTATTTATAAATTTGTCAGTGAAACATGTGGAGAAACCTTTTTTTTTTTTTTTTGTCAATATTTATTTACAAAACTGATCCATGTGATTACCTATGTATTTTCTGAATAAGATTTTAAAGCTTTCGAATTCTTCTAATATATTTTTTTTCTATAATGTTAGTCTCAGTGATAAAAAAGAATAATAATAGTTTTTTATATTAACTAATAACCTGGTTAATTAGAATAATAATTTTTTATATTAACCAATAACCTGGTTAATTAGAATTTAAAAATTAATAAAATAAGTGAGTTTTTATTTTTATTTTTATTTTTGTAGACCATAATAATTTGAATTCATTTTATACCAATTTAAATTTATTGTTAAAATTTATGATTCAGAACCTAGTATTGAATATAATCTGACACTATTATACTTTATTAGAATTTTTAATTAAGTTATAATTATTTTATTAATAATTATATTTTAGTTAATCATATTAATAGTTAAATTTTTTAATATTTGTAACGAAATGCACTATGAACGGAATTATAACAACATTCATCGAGAAAAAAAAAACCATTAAGTTTGAAATGAATCATCTAATATAATAGTGTTTCTGAAAGTTATATGTAAACACTCAATAATTAATCGGATAATACTCATGTTTCCTCAATAATTTCTACAAATCAAATACTCAAATCTAAGAATTCATGCGGCAAGATATTTATTTATTTTTTTATGAGAATTTTTATCTCAAGGGTTGCTCTATTTTATATTGATTCAATGGCTTTTATTTTATGGTGTTTATTTCTTTTTGTTGTAATTTGGGGTTTTCCAGAATTTTTATTTAAACATTCAAAAGTTTGAATTAGGATTTATAATGACGTATTTCTTTTGGACTTTTTAGGTTAAAATACATTTGAATATTAAGTTTTTTCTGAGTTTTATTAATGAAAAGAAAAAATTAAATTTCTGATTAAAGAAAACACAATTTACAGCAAATTGTATTAAAATTTAAAAACTAAAATAATTAAATGTAACGTGAGTCACAACAAACAGTATAAAGAAATTTAAAAATCAAAGCAGTTAAATGCAATGGAATTTTAAAATTTAAATTGACACCATCTTCTTTGAATAAGCAAGCTTGTTCATACTGAAAATAAATCATATTAGTTTTTATTATTTTTTTAAATGAATCATGACAGTCTTAAATAAAGGAAAATAATTAGAATCACCATTATTTTTTAAACACTTTCTTTAGATTTCTGTAAATGCAGAGGCATTTACTAGGGATTTCAAGTACAAAACCTAGAATTGGAGTGGAACGGTGAATGGAAAAGAAAAATAAAGGTGAAAAAAGAGTAATAAGAAAAAGCCTAATTAACCCTGATAACAAACTCTAAATAATCGGTCTTGGTGGAACGACCAAAATAAATGGTTTTCAATTTGACTGAAACGACGTTGTTTCAATTGTTAGAATATTGATAAATTAAAATGACCGCACAATTGTCGTAAAATAGTCGCTAGGTAAATTTTAATTCGCCGCGCTTGATATTACCGCCATCAATTTTCGTCCTACTTCGCGACAAAAAAGCATTAGGTTGCTCACTAGTTACCGATTTACGACCAAATGTTCCTTAAATGTTTTGGTCGCATCATTTGGTTGTTATTTAACAATTTTTCTTTTTTTTTTTCAAGTGACGGCAATGAATTTTTAAAAATTAGCACACCAGGAATCTTTAATTAATGCAATGGATGACCAATTAGAAACAATGCAAGCGGAGGTTTTTAAGAATTTTTAAATTTTTACCTAACTATTAAGTACTACTTATTAATTTAAAATTAAGTTATTTACATGTATGTTTCTTTAAGTTTTTTTTAAAAAAAAAAAAAAATATATATATATATATATATATATATATATATATATAGAAGTCCACTAACGAATCGGGTAACAATATGAGTTATACAACAATGATAACACTTTCCTCAGCACCAAATACGTGCTAATAGTGTGGTTAATAGAAATTGAACTTAACACCTCGACATCCTAACACGTGAAATATAGAATGACCAATCAATCTACATTATGATTGACTTTGTTTGAGCCTTTAATATGCTAATAAGTTGATTTTATAAAAGAAACAAAATAATGATTTTGAAATAGTGATTTTTATAAACCCAAAGCATAAATTCACATGCAATACCAAACACACACTATGTTCTTCTTTAGCTCAAGTCAGCATATGTGAGAGAGGGCTCCACCTTAACGCCTATAAAACATGCAAATTGTCATGCATGAATACATACGATTTAGTTTCATAATTTGGCATAATTAAAAAACAATATGGCTCAAACAATTGATGAAATCCATGCTGTGGATGATGAAATCCCGACCATCGATTACTCGATGCTTTTCCATAATGATCTTGATCAACGGTCTATGGCTCTTCATCACCTCAGCAAAGCATGTGATGAATACGGTTTCTTTTACGTACGTATAACTTTTTACATGTTCATTTTATAGTTCCATGAATCGCAATTAAGTTATAATAATTTGTTATGCAGCTGGTGAATCACGGGATACCGGATAGTGTGCTTGAAGATGCATTGAAGGAGATTGCTAACTTCTTTGAACAAACAAAAGAGGAGGAAAAGGAAGAGTACCGGAAAAAAACTCCCGCCGATAAGATTATTTGGGATCAAAATTCTCATGCTGGTGAAAACAGGGAATATCTGAAGATCATTACCCATCCCCACTTCCATTGCCCTAGCAAACCATCTACCTTTAGGTATTAATCTTTTCTATATATATTGAGGATTTAAATTATTATATCTGAAAAAACTATAACAAAACTACACACAACCATTGAAACTTAACCTTTGAATCTTCTTTATTGCATTTTTAAATTATTTTTCATAAATTTCAGACATCTGTTTAACAATTTTAAACATATTTTTAATTGATCTATTATACAGATGCAATTTTTAATAATTGAGATCCATTTGCACATAATTTACAGATAGTACAATATAAATTATCCAAGGCTTTTTTTTTTTTTTTGGGTTGTAATTCTATAATTTTTCAAAGAGAAATTCACTATTCATTGTTGCTGTCCAACTGTGCTAATAATTTAAGGTTACATCTTATACATAAAGTCATCTTCAAACGCTCTCCGCTTAAGAACATAGGTCCCGGATTCAGTCCCCAGTTTAGGAGCCAAAAGATTATGGTAATTACGTTCTAAACGGGATCGGAACCAAATCAAAGAATTCAAAAATTTTTAGAATTTATTGCAGATCGTTCGTTTCTTCCAGTAATTTTGTTTGGAACAAAAACTATTACTACTTCCGTTCTAAAATTATTAAGACTTTTACTATTCACCTTCATTTTTTTGCTATAATTTTCTTCTCTTTCTACCCTAAAAAGTAATCAACTCACATATACTCATTATAAAAGTGGACCCCACATATACTTACATTCTTTTTTTCTTTTGCCTTTAGTTACCCCCAAAGTTTGAAACTAGGACCTTTTGGTCTTTGGTGACTTACATTCACTACTAGATAAAGGTCAAAATCGTCCTACTTCAACGAAAAATACAAAAATTCTCACTTATTCTAGAAAAACGATTTTTTCTAAAGTCTCATTAAAATTGGAACAGAGGTAGTAATTGATTTTAGAATAGTGGTGATATATATGTATGCCAAATACTAGTAGTATATAACCCCAGAGAAAAAGAAAAGTAGATATCTACTTCTTAAAAGAAAAATTACAATATGAATGTTGAGAAATTATTAATAGAAATATAATTTGGTTTCATGTTTGATGCAGAGAGGCTTTGGAAGAGTATTTTAAGAGATTCAAAAATGTAAAAATAGGGTTAGCAAGAGCAATATCGAAAATATTGGGTTTGGAAGAAAGCTATATTGAAAAAGAGTTGAATCTGGACTCGGGTTTTGATGTTGCGGCCATGAACCTCTACCCACCGAATTTCCAATCAAAAGGATCAATTGGAGTTCCTTCTCATACAGACCCAGGCTTCATAGTTTCTCTCATTCAAGACGTCAATGGCGGCCTTCAAATTCTGTCCCATAATTCAAAATGGATTAACGTATATATTCCTCCTAATGCCATCCTCATTCAACTTGGCGATCATATGGAGGTAACTAAACTTTTTATTATTCGCAAATTAAGTTTTTAGTTAAATTACCAAATTAAAATTAAAACTCATTTCAGGCACCATTAAAATTCGAACTCTTGATCTTGGTTTAAGGAGGTGTATTGCTTTAACTATTTAAACGAAAGATAACTAAACTTAATTCGTTTTCATTTTTTTTAAATGAGTCCAGATTTTGACCAATGGTAAGTACAAGAGCCATATTCATCATGTGGTCGTGGAAAAGAACAAGCTTAGAAGAATTTCATTGGCAACAATCCACGGACCTGATCTGCACACATTTGTTGGACCGGCATCGGAGTTTGTCAATGAGTTTCACCCTCCGGCTTACTGTGCCATGACCTACAAAGACTCTTTGGAAGCTAACGGCGGTGGAGCAATCGAAGTTGAATCATACCTTCAACAAATTAGGCTTTGAAGATTGTAATATGAGAAATACTTCCCCATTCGTGAGGAGCTGGACCATGTCTAAAGTAGTATTCTCCACGTATTATATATAAGTCAGCGTGCTACAAGCTTCTAAATTACAGCGTGCTACAAGCTTCTAAATAACCTCTGTTTATTATTATAAGTCACAATAGTTGTTTAATGTAATTTCGTCATATTTATTAAGAAAATTGCACTTCCTCAATTTGGAAAGTTACTTTCTATCTACAATAAAAGTTGGAATATCTAATTCTCACAAAATATAATAGCTATAAACAAATGACTAAAGTTTTGGGAAGATCCATATTGACATATGTGCTTACTTAAACAATACTGAAACAGTGAACTGAATTCAGTATACAGCTGCTAGTAGGGCTACAAACAAAAGCGCAGAACAGCTCATCATCTTTCGTATGTTTACTATATATCTGGAGAGTTTCATGATGTTTGGACCTAGGGAGTAAGAGAAAAGTGATGGTTTGTTTCTACAGGACAATAAAGCTTGTTTTAAGTATTATTGAAGCATTGAGCAACAGACATAGTAAAGTAATATGAGCATTGCAAGCTTGAAGTAGAGTACGTAAATTGGAAATTCATGTTTTGACACCTTATAAATTTGCATCGTTCCGGCCATTAAGCATTTCACTGCTATGCATGCTTTCAGGGTGTTTTCTTCATTAACCAAAGATTGATTAATCATTTTTCTTGGCAGCAAATTTGCTCATATTTGAGGAGCAACCTGTGAAGCATCTAACAATGAACGAAGATATTTTCCTGAGGAGAAGACTTTCGAATATGTGAATTAATGATCAATTCTGCATTATATTGACCTTTATATAATCTTTATATGCCTTTTAGTTTGTCAACCTCTACAATCAGCGTTTTCATTATTTACATTTACAAGATTTTTCTCCTTCAAAATTATGGATTTATGTATGAGTAATTATATTTGAAATTGTTTAGATTTGATGGCTTCAAATTCTGTCAAGCTCTTAATGAGCTTTCAAACAGAGCATTTTCGAGCTCACGAGCCGATCTCGAGCAGCTCGAAACTTTAATAAGCCAAGCTCAAACTCGCTCGTTTAACAAATGAGCCAAACTCGAGCTCATCAAATAAACGAGCCAAGCTTGAGCAGTCCAATGTTCGGCTCATTTGTAGCTCTAGCTGCTAATTTTGTTTATTTTCTTTGTCATTTATTAAAAGTTTGTTTGAATATAATTGATTCTCTGCAAAATTATTAGTAAAATTGTTCATCAAACGTGTGAAGGTCCATATTGACGTATGTGCTTAATTAAACAATACTAAAACAGTGAGTTGAATTCAATATACAGCTGCTAGTTTTGTTTACGTTAATCATTTATTAAAAGTTTGTATAAATATAACTGATTCTCTGCAAAATTATTAGTAAAATTGTTGATCATATCCATATTGACGTGTATTTGCTCACTTAAACAATACTAAAACATTGAGTTGAATTCAAAAAACAGCTGCTAGTTTTGTTAATGTTATTTGTAATTTATTAAAAGTTTGTATAAATATAACTGATTTTCTGCAAAATTATTAGTAAAATTGTTGATCAAACATGTGAAGAATATGTATATACGTATATATATAAAAAAAAAAAAATTGCATGTGATTATTTATGTATTTTAATGGAACGTTTCATATTTTGAGTTTTTAATTGGAAATTTTTGAAATATTATATTTTTATTAAAATAAAACTCTTCCGTTGAATCGATATTTTCTTTTTATGTGCAAACTGTAAATGTTGAGTATTTGTCTTTAATAGTTAAATATTGATTGTAGTCATAAATTATGAATTATTTCTAACTCAACTAATTAGTCACAACACATCATACTAACCATTATATTAGGCTCTCAATTTTATATTATTTTGTTATTTTAAATATGAACTGTGATTATAGGTTTGCATATTTACTTATAATTAATAATTAGATTTTTAGGACACTTTGAAATTTTAAAATTTTCATCTAATTATTCAGTTACATTTTGTCCATATTTACACAGATTATATCTACTATGGTCCCATAAATATTGTCATATTTACTTTTATGTGATAAGAATTGTCAGTTTTGTGTACTAAATATATTTTTTAATTTATTGTTTTAATTTTAAATGATAATTATCCACTAATAGGATTAAATAATGATTTTCGATCGTTGATCTGTTTCCACTAAAATTAGATCTAGAAATCACCTAAATCGCACACTTTTAACTTAGGCAGAATTACAAAACTGTCATTATGCCACTTTGTGATCCATCTTCTCCAACAATTCGAATTCCGCTTCTACAACCGCAGCAATATAAGATTTATGAACTATAATTAAAATTATAATTTTTAATAATTATAGAAAGAATGATTAGTTTTTAAAAAATAATGTTTATATTTAACTATTGCACTTAACTAGCATTCATTAAAATATAATATTTAAAATAAAATATCTTATGATAATTTTAAAAAATAAATTTGAAAAATATTTCGAAACGCGCTATTTGTAAAAAATTTAAGATATATAGCATAAATAATAAAATAAATTAATAATTAATATTTAAAATTAATTTAATTTAATTTTTATCAATAAATAATTTATATAATACCATTATATAAATTATTTCTATTCTTACTTTATGATAATATTTGTGAAATCCAATATAGAATATTGATTAAGATTTAATGTGATATATATGTTAGATCAACTAACTACTTATTCAATTTGAAGTAATCATTTTGGACCAGTGGATTTGAGCCTAAATAGTTAACGAGATAGTTAGGTGGATCATTTTAGAGACTTGTGCAGTCAGACTCAGGTCCAGCTACACGCTGGTCGCGGCCCTTGGTTGGATCGTGACAATAATGATATCAAAGCAGCCAGAAGTGGGATAGATCGCCTGATGATATTTGTGTTTGTATTTGTGTCTCACAATAAGAACGTTGTGTGCAAAAGGTTTTGGGCTAAAGTAGTTGACAAAGGCAGTTAGGTGGATCATTTTAGAGGCTCGTGCAATCAAATTTCGATTTAGTTGCACCCCCGTCACGGCTCCAAATTGGGTCATTACAATATTAATAATAAAGTTTACATTATTAATAAATTATTATTTAGTATGAATATATAATAATATTAAATAACAAAGACTTATTATATCAAAGACTTATTAGTTAAATAAAAGACTTAGCAAAGACTTATTATGACGAAGACTTATTTGTTAATATTATAACTTCAAATTAGTTAAATAATAAAGACTTATTATATCATATATAAATGATATTTGAATTTCTAAATTATTTGTAATGTATTATTTTATTTGTGTTTGTGTGTCATAAGTGCAAAGGTTTTGGATTTATATAGTTGACCAAGGCAGTTAGATGGATATTTTAGAGGCTTATGCGGTTAGACTCCGGTCTAGCTATATGCCAGTTACGGCCCAGGTTAGATCGTCACAATATTAATAATAAAGTTTACATTATTAATAAATTTATTACTTAATATAAATATATAATAATATTAAATAACAAAGACTTATTATATCAAAGACTTATTAGTTTGTCAAAAAAAAAAGACTTATTAGTTAAATAACAAAGACTTAACGAAGACTTATTAGTTAAATAACAAAGACTTAACAAAGCCTTATTAGTGAATATTATAACTTCAAATTAGTTAAATAACAAAGACTTATTATATCATATATAAATGATATTTAAATTTCTAAATTGGAATGTATTATTTTATTATATTAATGAATGTGTGATATGATTGTATATATATACAATGAAAGAAAGTTTGGAAAAAGAGTATTAATGAAATAATATAGTAATTAAAAAAATATTAAATTCGCGTGGTGTGCGGCTGTATGTCTAGTTATGATATGTTTTTTGCAAAATCTCAAAAATAACACGTAAATTTTATTTTTCAAAATCTCAAAATGATACCTAATTTTTTTTTAAATCCCAAAATGACACTTAAACTTTATTTTCTTTGTAAAATCTAAAATTGCCCATAAACTTTTATAAGCTTTGTAAGCATGCACTTATGCACTTTTAATTAAAATATTTTGACGTAATACTATTAAAATTATTTGGAAAAGTCTTTAAACTTAATTTTAGAATAAAAAATATTTTTGTTTAAAAATTGTTTAATTTTATTTATGTCTGTTTGACAATTGTTTATGAGTTTTGTTTATTTTTGTTTATATTTGTTTGTATTTTTTTTGACAGTTGTTTATATCTGTTTATATTTTTTTGACAGTTGTTTATATCTGTTTATATTTGTTTCAAAAATGTTTATTTCTGTTTGACAGTTGTTTATGTGTATTTAATGGTTGTTTATGAGTATAGTATATTTTTTTTTATGTTTCTTTATAATTATTTATATCTATTTGACTATTTTTTATATTGTCTTTTGACAATTGTTTATGAATTAATGTAGTTTATTTTGTTTATGTTTGTTTGACAGTTGTTTATGAGTATAATTTATTTTTCTTTATACTTGTTTACATATGTTTGATAATTGTTTATGAGTATAGTTTATTTTTGTTTATACATGTTTATATATGTTTGATAGTTGTTCATGTCTGTTTGATAGTTATTTATGTTTTTGTTTATAATAACATTATCATTTCCTTCAGGTTCCAAATCCGATTCTAGTTCGGTTCTTTTTAAGAACCTTTTCCAATTGGATTGGATACCGGTAGAAGAGGGAATATATATGTTTATTCAAACAAAATTGTTTGTTTGATAATATATATATTAAAACCTAAAGTGAACCCAAGGGATTGACCTGGTGGTGAGGTAAGTCACCAAAGACCTAAAGGTCCTGGGTTCAAACTTTTGGGTAACTAAAGGCAAAAAAAAAACCCAAAGTGGGCCATCACTTGGTTTTTACTTTTCATTTTGGTTTCTATCACGTGAAAAGTAAATTGGATAAGTTAAAGTTTTGTTTTATAAGATAAAACAAAACAATATTGTGTTTTGGTTTTGGAATATAAAATTGGAAAATAAACATGATTTGATATGGCGTGAGGCTTTGGTTTTTATGAGATAAAAAGAAAGCTGTAAGAAATGGATAAGGCAATTTCCAATGTTTTTGCTTGCGAAAATTTAGAAAGACTAAAACGAAAGTGTTACGTTTTTCACGGTGAAGAATAAAACAGTTTGATTTATTTTTGATAAAATCGATTCTTTCTTCACTCTTGTTTTATGAAAACAGTTTTCGTTTTTCTAGTTACGCAATAACGAAACCAAAAGCTCTCGCTCTTCTATTTTTCGTTTGGAACGAAATACAAAGGAAATTGTTTCCTAGTCTCTGTTTTTGGGTTGAAAAGCTTCCGTTCCTGTTACTAGCACACGTTGGTCCTTGTGTGTGAAGAAAGAGGGGATTTGCATTTCAATCCTAGAGTCATTCCTTTCGTTAAAAGTTTTCGGTGGAAAGACCTACAGCAATCCGCTCCAAAGATATATCCCTAAACATCCCTAGACGTAATTGGGTTGATAAAATTTGTTCCAGGTTATTTTCATATATTTAATTGCTTCCGTTGCTTATATTTACGCGATTGTCATGTGAATTGCTATATGAAAATTCCAATATCTTATTCAATCCAAAAGCCAATAGTGGAAAATATAAATGGAATCTGATAGAGGAGGAGGACAACGTAATCGATTTGTGACCAATCGATAAAGAAAGATCTGAAGAACGAGATCAAATTTAAAATTCATTCTAGATTTGAGATCTCAGTCGCAACCGCATAAAAGAGAAAGAGATTAGGTCACGAGGAGAGGAAGAGAAGGGTGGTTGTTGGTTGTCTCTACGGAAGAAAACGAAGAAGCGTTTATCTCTTTACTGCTCCTTCTCCTTCTATTCTGCAACGAAACTCATTGACTCAGCCATTATTGTTCCGGTGGTTTCTTTCTTAGTTGATTCGAAGGCATATTTGGTCTGATTTTGGTTAAGGCTCTAGGTGATTATTTTTTTTAAAGAGCATTATTGAATGTGTTTTTTTGTAAATTAGTTATTATTTGGATTAAATTGATTTTGTCTAATAGCTATTTTATGTTTGATTGTATGGATAATTTGATTGTTTTTTAGTGATGATGGTCCGAAATTCTTCTTTTTTTTTTATCTCTGTAAATGGGTTGATTTTAGTTGTGTTTGATGATCTGTGTTCTTGGTTCCCAAGAGGTGGCTGAGATGGGGAATGGCTCGGTGGAGATGGATTGATCGGCGGAAAGTGTCAGAAATGGGTTAATGTCGACTTGCGACGAACGAGGCGTAGCTTATTTTGTCTTGTTTGTTTTTATGGTTGTGCATTCGTGAATGGAATTCATTTTGATTTTCTTTGTTTTTGTAAAACCTAACCTCTATTACATTTTGATTTTCTTTGTTTTTTGTTAAAAACTAGAATTGTTCATCAATCTGGTCTTTTTTCGGTTCTTCAATCTTGCAAATCCATTTCAAAAAGTGAAGGATTGGGCTAGGTGAAGAACAAACAAACAGAGGAGAAGATATTTTTTTTAAAAAATTTTTTTTGGGTTTGGTGGAACATTAACGCGCTTCCCGTTAACATGATGGACACGCACCGTCAAATGGGCGACGGAAAGACTTCGTGAGAGATACGCAAATAGTAAAAGGGCTTTATGTTGTTATTAGTTATCCGATGGGCCTTATGTAAAACACATGTTAGTTTAGGGGCGTGAGAATGGTTTCGGCCACGAGAAAGAGATACAACTAAGCTATGGAATGATTGCAAAATAGCTATCAATTAGCTTCAAAATAGCAACGGGTTAGCTAGGAAACAGCTACGAAACAGAATCTTGCAAGATTCTAAGCAGCAAATTAGCGACGAAAATTCAGCAGCTAATTCGTCCCTAATTAGCGACAGAAATTAATTTTGGTCGAGAAATAGAGTGGTCATTTTGAGGCGGATTGTAATTCGTCGCCAATTGGTAGCAATACTGTAGTAAATTCGAATTAGCTACAGAATATCTATGAATTAGCTTCCAAATTTTCCGTAGCTAATTGCAAATATTTTTTGTAGTCGAAGTCTTTAAATTTTCAATTTAATTCAGTTTAATCTAAAAGTTAAATCTATAAGATGAAATCATTACACCTTTGTAAAATAAAATGATTTTACAATGATATTGGAAATTCGGCGATTTCGTTACCACCATCAAAGGTCGAGATAAAATTGTGTTAAAACTCTAATTTCTTTAGTATTATTAAATGGTTTGTCTCTTTTTAGTCTAAAAACTCTTATATTTTGACTCTATTACATATGAATTTTTTTTTTAAAAAAAAAGCCCTTATATTTCGTCTATATTTACCTATAATATGCAAATTTTAAATAAGTTGTATGGTCTTCTTCAGTCACTTTGCATAGGGACAAAATTATTTCTTAATCAAAATGACTTCCAAGTTTTTTTCATTTGTGTTGATAAAAAATCATCTTTATTGAACATTGGAGCATTAAAATCAAATGGGTTTGGTATTGAAATAATAAATGAACGATTAAATGTTAATCCTCTACCCTTTTTTGTGAAAATTTTCCGAATTTGATGTTCTAATCACGCAAAAAAAATATAATAAAAACTACTAGGATAAAAATTAATATTCGTAAAATCTAAAATTAGATTTAAATCAAGTGAATGTACATATATTAAGTTATCTTGTGTTATCTTACTTACCATTAAGTAGGAGTTTAGGAATTACAATTTTAATAAATGTTCAAAAAAAATCAAAATTTTGTGGAACAAAATTTTAATTTTTTTTAAAAAATGAGATTAATAAGCTTACCGAATTAAAAGGTAAAACGTAAAAAAAATTATTAACTTACGTCACTAAAGTTGAATATTTTTTTGAATTTCGGGACGGTTGTAACAATATTGCAATTTAAAATATTAGATATAATAATATTATAACATTTGCCGTTTCATATTCTAAATACTCCCTCGGTCCCTCAAAATTTCCGACTCTATATAATGTGAGCATACGCTCCCAACTTTACACATCCCATAAAGTATTAGTTCATAATCTTTTACCTTTATTGCTATTCTTCTTCTTCATCATCTTTTTTCACTTTAAAAAACATAGGTGCTTGGATGAAAGATTCAGTAAGCATAAATGGTTGTAGTTTGGTTAATGGGGCAGGACATCAAGCTTGCAAAACCCTTTAGCCAAACAGTCTTTTTACAATCCTATTTGGCTAAGGGTTCTGCAAGCTTTTCTGCTCCATATACCATACCACCACACATTTATGCCAAAAAAATCCTATCTTTTTCTGTTTCTATCACTGTTTTACTTCTTTTCTCCCTTCAAGGAGTAAGTGATCAAACAGATGAAGAAAAACTATTACTTAAAATATTATGCAAGAAATTATTGTCTTCCTCCTGACATGCTTTCAACTTTTCAGATTATACATAAGTTGTAAAAATTGCATATCTTATGATTTATCTAATTTATGTATTACAACATATGTAACATGAGGAGGAAGGACAACACCAAAAGGATAGGTGTCCTTGAGGATGTAACTTTGACCTGTCAGTTCTCTGGCGCTCACGGTGCTCATCGTCAAATCGCTGTCTGCAAATACCGGAGACAGCTTGCCAGGACGCTACTGGCTCCCAGCGTTGCTATAAAAAGATTGTGCCTCCCCGAGCTATTGGTGACAAACATATTTCCCCCAAGCGAGGAGGTTCAGTTTGAGCAAACTGCTAGGGAGCCTCCGCTATAAGGGCCCTCCTGCCGGTGTACACTGTATATGCCTAACGTGGATTGGTTTTCCAATGCTGAGTTAGGGGCTCTAATCTGATTAAACTGTAGCTTCTGTGATGTTGCTGCAACACTATCCCAGCAGATCAGTTTTTGCATCACATCTCGAACATCTTTATTCGATGATATGATGTTACACGTTAACTCAGGCAAGCATCTAGAAGACATGCAGAATGCAATCTACTTCAACCAAACTGTGGAAAACAAGGAGATGTAGGGAATTTTTATTTCTGCGACATTCGTCAGGAATTTCATATTCTCATAATTGTTGTAAAATGAAATGCTCATTTTATTCTCATGAACCGAATTTTGTAAGATTCAACACGACTAAATCAAATTTAATCATTTATAAACTGTTTACTTCAAATTCATTTATGCAAAACGACCCGTTAATGAATGAGCAATATCAATTTCCATCTGTTGTATCCATATTGCCATGAATTGAACATTAAAAACCTTGTGACAAAAGATTAAATTTGATCTAAAAAAGAATTAGCCCGAAATCATGTTGCCACAAATTTTCATTTCCCACTTAACCATGTTGCTCTATTATCACCACCAAGAATCAAGCAACTGGTAAATGCAATTAGAAAGGAGAAGTGATCAAATCAAATGCAAAAGCATAAAAAGGGAATAAAATCAAAACTGAGAAAACAAAAGAAAGAAAAATCTTTTCTCTAGCTTTCATGTTAAAGCTATTCAAAGAAAAGGAAAATAACAACAGAAAAACCAAAAAGAGAAAGGTAAAAAATTGACTGGACCAACTTAGAAAGATGAAATTAGCTTTTTCAGCTTTTAGAAATTCAGAAGAAATCCATAAAATAGGTCACCAAACCTTACCAACAGCATTAATTCTTTCCTAAGTTCCGGCTATGCATATCGAACATCTTATCTTTTTCACTTGCTTTTTCCTTTGGTTTCTTCAAACATGTAAGAATTTCTGGACTTGATGCAACAAGAATAAACCCTCTGGCTTGTCAAGGCGCTTTTATAAATTGTATTCAAAATCTTTTTTTGTAAATAAATCTAACAAGATAAGTACTATTTTCTTCTCATATTTTTCAGAAATTCTTAGATAGAATGGTCTGTCATGTTACCTGTATACCAATCCACTAGAATAAATGACAAGTAAGAAAATTAGCACATTTAATGTGTTAATTTTTATCTCACCTAATTAGTTTTGCTTACTCATTATCATTTTAGTAAATTGGTGCATAACGGAGTTTACTAAAGAATTTATCCATATTTTCACAATTTATTCTATTTCTTCTCCATCTTTAAAGAGCAAACTAAATTATTTCCATTATTTGTTTATTAATATGTTAAACGTTTTATTTTTATTAATTGATAAATATAGAGAATAATGAGATATCTTTATGTAATGATTTCAAAAGGGTAACTAAATAACTATCGAAATGTACCTTAACCATTCATATTGCGAAATAATGCATATGGTAATTTGTATGCTCTTTTTACGTAGGCTCATATTTTTTCACAAATATTAAGAAAATAGTTTAACTAATACGTTTTATTAATTTATTCCAATATACCTCTAGAATTCTAAAAATCACATATGTTTGAAATACAATGATAGAATATATTAGTTACAATAATATTTTTTTAGTATTTTCAGAAAACAAGGGTTGCATGTATAAAAAATAGACGGAGTATTATTCTATTTTTTTTTTTTTATCATAGCATCATAAATAACAAGATAATTTAGTCTATTTTTTAAAAAGATTGAGACAAAATAGTGTAGTTTGTAAAAACATGAGATCAAGATAGTGATATTTTACTAAAAAACATGTGTATGGACAACTAAAAGGTAGGGACAAAAAAATGTTGTAAGATGTGAAGTTCTAAAGTTCGATTTCTGTAATATCTATTTGGTACAAAGGGGAGAACTATCTTTTGTTGTATAGCTCATAATATTATCTAGTTTGTTAGTGATCTTCTTTTTATTAAAAAAATTAAATATAGAATCTAGATTGACGTATATACTTTTTTAAAAAAATACTAAAACAATGAGCTGAATTCAAACTTAATTTACATATAGTACAATCAACTTATTTAACTAATTAAAAGGATTAAATCTCTTTTTAGAATTTTATTATTTATTTAAATAAAAGTTTTTCTGTTTAAAACAAGTTATCAATTCATGATAAAACTATTTAATAACCCTTAAAAAAAACCATTAAATATGGAATCTACATTGACGTATGCGCTTACGAAAAAAATACTAAAATCTACGTTAACGTATGCGCTTGTGAAAAAATATTATATATGTTGACGTATGCGCTTACGAAAAAAATACTAAAATCTACGTTAACATATGCGCTTGTGAAAAAATACTATATATGTTGACGTATACGCTTACGAAAAAATACTAAAACAGTAAACTGAATTATGTATACAGCTGCTAATTTTTTTTTTTTTTTCATTTATTAAAAGATTGTTTAAATGTAACTGATTTTCAGCAAATTAATTAGTAAAATTGTTCATAAAACATTTGAAGAATCTGTTACATTTTTCATATGCCGTATATAAAACAAATGCATGTGATTATTTATGTATTTTATAATATTGAAACGGTTACATATTTTCATTTTATTATATTTTGTCTCAATCAGAAAAAATATACTAGATAAGGTTAGCTGAAATTGAAAAAATAAATTGAAATTTTTTTATTCAACAGTGAGTCTCAACCCAATTTTATTTAGACGTCCCATGATATTTAATTGCTCTAAAAGCTAGAAATTTAATTACATAAAAAAATTATGAAACTAAAATATGTTACGTTTTCAAATGTTATGAATATATCAATTTAACTTTTTTTTTTAAATCCCAATAATCTCAATTATTTGTTTTTGTATACAATTATTCAATTCACGAGCTCAATTTCAATTACTATTGGTCCTATAAATTTAAATTGAGCTTCATCGTGGATACTCTTAATTTTTGTGAAATTTTTACTTTTACTTGACAAAGAGTGTCAATTTTCTGTATAAATGTAATTTTTAAAATTTTAATTATTTAATCTTGAATTAAAATTAAGGAAAAATACACTTTTGTCTCATATTTTCCAATATTATACTCTTTTGTCCCTTATTTTTAAATATTTGAATCGTTTGTCTCATGTTTTATAAAATTAAACTTTTTTGTCCTTTTGTCAAAATTTTTATCCAATATCTTTTATATTTGACTCTTTTGTCTCATGTTTGCTCATTAAATCACCCAATAAATAAAAAATTAAAAGTCTTTAATATATATATATATATATATATTTGAAGAATTTACCATAAGATTAGAAAAAGTATGAAATGTACAGTGGGGATGGATTTACTAAGTTAGGTTCACAATTCAAATCATCATGGAATATTAGATATCATTTTGTTCAAAACTCGCTTCTATGCAAATACATTTCACAAGAAGTTTAACTTCCTTGAGGTCATTGAATGAGCTACTTCCCCTCCAATCTTCTTTAACTCTCATTTCCCCTCCAACTTCCCCCAACCAAACATCTTAACATCCTTAGAAATATACTACTTACACAGAAGTCTAACTTCCGCCAACTTACCTCAATTGAACAATGCCTTATTCTTTAAAAAAAAAACTTCAGGGAATATTGAAGTTTAAATTCTTTTTACAGTTACTAAAGTACTAATAATTTATATTTTGAAAATAATTTATGCAAATTTATGAAAGACTAATTCTGTGAAAAAAAATTAATGAAAGACAAAATCCAGAAGACATTATGTTTACTTATTTCCAAAAATAAAAAAAGACATTATATTTACTTAATTGTTTCAATTGCAATGTCTGAGATTGATAACCAAATTACCCCATTTTATAAAAGTGTGATGATTTCAACCCTTTATTTTTGGATCAAATTGAATAAAATTGAAATTTTAAGGGGTTTGATTTTCACCCCCTCATTCAAATTCGAATTTTAGACTTAATTGAATTAAATTAAATCTTCATGGATTTCATGTTGACAAAAAAAAAAATTCTCTCTTCTTTCTGTAAGCTTTCTTTGTAAATTAACCACCATCCTTCTTATTATCGTCATTGTCATTGTTCGCACCAACAATTTTGGATGAAGAAGATAAAAGGGCAATTTTTTAATCTTAATAATTAAATAAATGGGGTTAATTAGGTAAATTGAAGCAGAAAATGAGATATTATTTAATGAAAGAATAAAAATGTCTAATGAAATAAAACAATATATTTTGACAAAATTTATGGGTAAATTTTTAATTTCTCCTAAAATAAATTGCATTTGGTATTGAAATGAAATGAAAAAGTTAAATGTTAATTTAACCTATTGTAGAAGTTCCCCAAATTTGATTTTATAACCATCCAAAAAAAAAAAGACATATATTAGCATAGTTCGTAAAATATAAATTTTTTTAATGCTTAGAGCCAGCAGATGTGGTAAGACCTTTGCCTCAAGTCCTAACGGACGGAGTTCAAATCATTCTATCCACATACGGGTGTGTAAGTTTATAACTATGTTAAAAAATATATAAATATAAATTTTTTTAGAAGTCACATTTATTATTTCCAGAGAATGTTAAAAATTACAATTAGGTGAGTGTAAAAGGATTTTTAAAAAGTTTGTGGAGAAAAATTTTAATAACATATGAGATTAAAAGACTTACTAAATTAAAAGGTAAAACGTAAAACGTAAAAAATTTATTAAATTGTACGTGCTACAATTGGATTTATCTTTTGCATTTTGCGACGGTTAATAATAATGCAATTTAAGAAATTATATATATAATATTATAATTTTTCCGTTTCAGAATCTAAATACTGCGTCAGTCCCTAAAAATTTTCAACTATATATAATGTGTGTGTAGGCTCCCAACTTTGCACATCCCATAAAATATCCATTCATAATCTTTCTTTTACCCTTTACCCTTCTCTGCTTCTTCTTTTTCTTCATTGCAAAAATATAAGAGCTTAGATGAACAATTCAATAAGCATAAATGTTTGTTTGTTATAATTTGGTTAATGGAGCAAGATGGCAAGCTTGCAAAACGCTTTAACCAAACTGTCTTTTTACAATTATGTTTTGGCTAAGGGTTCTACAATACCATACCACCATATGCAAAAAATTATTGTCTTCCTCTTGACATCAGTTCAACCCTTCAGATTACTTATAGTTGCAAAGCGGGAGAATTACTCTTAGGTTTTGTAGTTTTGCTAATTAGACTCTCATATTCTTTTGGTTTGGAAAATTGATTTATTGGTCCTCACAGTTTTGGGCATTAACCCTTAGGTTCTTCCATTTGGTTTAGATCAAAAAGTTTTTTTCTTAGGACTCAGGTGAAATTCTCTCATATGTTTAGGGACTAAATGAAATTTTGGCTTATCCTATTCCTTTGGTTATCTATGTAAGTAGCACCAAAAAGAAATTTGCCACCCAATTGTCATTTTCAATATCAATTATAGATCAGGTTATAGATTCTGGTATCTCTTCAAAATCAAACTTCACAACTGGGTTCGACCTTTTTGCTGCTCTATCATTTTGCACCTAGAATAACCGGTATAATAATAACTCATATAGGTGCGTAATGATAAAGCAACAAAAAGGTCGAACCCAGTTGTGGAGTTTGATTTTAGAGAGGTACCTGCATCAATAATATGATTTCTAATTGATACTGAAAATGCGAGTTGGGTGACAAATTTCTTTTTGGTACTTCTGTCGCAGATGACCAAAGGAAGAAAATATGCCAAATTTTTATTTAGTCCCTAAACTTATGCACATGAGTCCTAGAGCAAAATTACTTCTCGATCTTAACCAAATGGAAGGACCTACGAGTTAACACTCAAAACTATGAGGACCCATAAATCCACTTTTCAAACCATAAGGACTTGAGAGTCTAATTAGCAAAATCATAAAAATCTAAGAGCCCAATTGGAGTAAAATGTGGATTCAATGATGAAGGAGATAATGGTCCTGAAAAACAAGCAGATGAAGGGAATTTTTATGTTTGGGAAATTGGTAGGAATTTAACATTTTTGTAATTG
>CATIWJ010500549.1:0-11847 GCA_949640765.1 Croton laevigatus | reverse complement strand
GTTTTTGGCAAATTTTTTCAATTCTTTACGTTTCCTTTTTGGGTAAGTAGGTTTAATTGTTTATTATTATTTCTGTATTAGTATTGGTGAAAAAGTAAGTGTTGTAAATGGTTGATAATTGTTTATTATTATTTTGTATTGATATTAGTGAAAAGTAGAATTGTATTGGTATTTGTGTTTTTAGGGTGTAAAGAAATGAAAAAATTGGAGGTAGTAGTAAATTGTAGCGGAGATGGAGACAAAGATGCCTCAATAGTTTTAAACTACAAAACAAATTCAACGGAGCAATGGACCAATGCCAATTAATTTCTAATCAATACACACACACATATGAATGGACGGAGGGATATTGTCGCTTAGAAAAACACCCCTATTAAATTTAGGATATATTATTTGTTAGTCCTTGTACTTTGAATAAATATTCTCTCAGATCCTTGTATTTTTATAATATATTTAAAAGTCTTTTGTTTTTATTTTTTCAATTAGACCCTTAAATCTTGTCCAGGGGTGGACCTACCTTGAATTAAGGATAGGCATCCGTCCATACTAAATAAAATAAAATCATTAAAATAGTATAATTTATAATAAATTTATTTTATTATTATTTTCTAAATGTTATTATCATAAATTGATAATAATTAAGTTATTTTATTTGGTTTCAAATACATAGTATATATGAGATGATATTTTAATTTGTAAAAGTGTTTGAATTTATTTATAATATATTATATAGAAACACAAAATTAAATAAATATTTTTTAATAAAATAATATAGTAATTATAACCAAAATTGCATGATCCATGAATCACTTGAGTGTATGCCCAGTTAAACTTAAAGAAAATTGCGAGAACCAAAATTAAATGGCCTCTTTTCATAGCATATAAAGATGAAAAATAGAAAAAAAGAATCATATTTATCAGTTTGGATGTCTTGAGAGAAGCTCATGAAAAGAGAATTTTGTGATCATTTCAGCCAAAAGATGGATATGCAAAGTGCCATTCAACTATACATGTACAAGCGTCTGGCATGAAAACCAGAGTATGATAGCAAGCTTTAACAACAAACTACTCTAAGAATAACTGTTTCCTTCTATAACTTAACTACTAAGCTCATACTACGTTACAGAAAAACTTGGATCCCGATCTATTCATACTCAACTCCGCATTTGTAGTTGTTCTCCTCCCCAGACATTTCCCTGTTCGCAAGAAAAATAAGTCAAAACAGAGAAAATCTATTATTTCTTAGTGGGTTGCTAGAAAATCTATAAATGCAATCCCTAAGAAGAAATTAGATCAGAATGTGTGACAATGGAAATTTAGCAACATGATTCGCTCGCAGAGAAACTAGATCACACAACTAACTCAAAACGTCCAACTGAATTCAATTATTCCAATGCTCTACAAACCATAATACGTGTCTGCTCTCCAACATATTAAAAAGAATTCAGAAGATGGATACATATAACCAGAAACATATTGTTTAAGATAATAGTAATCATAAAAGGAAGACTAAACGTGCATGCATGAGAAGATATTATAAAGAAACACATACCCCTTCATCTCTCAGATATCTTCAGGTGGAACCGAGCTAGACTCGGACCATTCATCTCATCTGTTATCTTCAGGTGGAACTGAACTAGACTCTGACCTGCATTTAGCATGTACTATAGGACCTAACTGGGACCTATCCATGCCTGCTGTTGATCCATTGGGTGCATTCATGTAGACAGCACCTTTGTACATCCATTCCTCAGTTTCATCACTGTAGAAATCATCAAAAGGCTCCCCACATAATGCACATGCATTCTGCTCCTCATCAGCAGGAACAGCCATTTCTTCATCATCTTTCTTCTCCACGACAGACTCAGTTGGCAAAAATCCAGGAACTGCTTCAGTTCCCAATGCCTCTGCTCCACTGAGCCACATACTTGTATCAACAAACCACTTGCGAGAAGGTTTCTGCTTCCGGTTTTTGGACATCCGGTTCTTAGTTACATGCCAATCCATATGACTACTGTGCTCTTCTTGGCACTTAAATCTAAGACCACATGTCGTGCACTGTCTTGGGAGGTCTGCATATAAAGCAGTAATTGCAGACTCATGGCGCACCTTAATAAGGTCAGCATTGAACTCGAGTCCTACAGAATCCTGCATATACACTCTGAATGAGATACAGAAAGGAAGAGAGAAAGGTATATCTATATACATAGAGGAGGAGGAGGAGGAGGAGGAGGAGGAGGGGTGGGGGTAGAGAGAGAGAGAGAGAGAGGGAGAGATGTCATTTAAGTACCTGTCCAGGTGTTTGGTTTGTCAATGAGATCAAGCCTTGAGCCATGAGGGAACTAATCAAACCTGAAAAAGCACCACCTTGTGGTTGGTTAGTGGCAACTAGACCAGCATTCTGAGGGATAGGCATCATTTGACCTGGGGGAGGAGGTCCTGGAGGTAGAGGTGGACGAATTCTGACATGCGGATGCAAGCTGTTTGGCATATTAATAGGCAAAGGCAGTTGCACAGCAAGTAAAGGATTTGAAGGAACCATACTCATAGTAGAACCATGTCCTTGTGTGGCATGTATGGAATCCAAAGAAGTTACTGATGTCTGAGGTGGCAATGAGGCCATAGTTGGAAGATAATTTTCTCGAGCATCATTAGACGGGCGGAACTGCATCTGAAAAGGATTGACCTGAGCCTGGTTTTGCTGATTCTGCGTGACATGTTGACCAGGTAATGGTGGTTGTTTCATCAAACTAGGTTCTTTGCTTTCAAAACCATTGAACTGTTGCCCAGACAAAAAGGTTGGCTTGTACGAACCCTGATTTAAATGAGCATTACTTGAATTTACAGAATCAAACTGACTTCTACTCTGCTTTTGTGGTGGATAATTAGAGTGCAAAGGAGGCGGATGAGATTTATGCACATTTACAAGAGGCCAAACTCCACCCGATGATGGTGCAATACTAGAACCAACTCTTGAGGGGATAGCTGGAGGCCTGATAAATTGAGCATCAGTATCAGGAAGTTTGTCAGCAAGAGAAGACAAACTGTCATCGACTGAAGAAGATACACCACTTCTAGAAAATGGTATCCAGAATTCCCTACTACTTCCTTTAGGATGCAGGAGATCTGTAGCCTGAGGGAAATGATGTGGCAACTTCCAAGCTTCTCGAGGATGGTGGGAAGCCATGATCTGATTTCTCTCAGGTTGGTAGCCAGGTAACTTACCTGCAGATCCATGACCAGCCTACAGCAATCCAAAAAAAACAAGTGAGAACAAAGCTAAAAGCAGGCATTGCTATTCAAAATTAAATCTAAAATGCATCAGTTTATAACTCAAAGTTGCCAAATTCACAATTAAATAAAACATATAAAAAAAATCATCCAAGAAGATGATTAAAAACTTCATTTGTGGTAAGGGTAATCAAATACAAAAATAAAAAAACAAAAACCAAATTTTGAGTTTGATTCTGTAACACCATTTAAAACTAGAGAACAACGTGATAAATGAACTTATGGCACCATATCTCATAATTTTTATCGCCAATTGGACCCCTTGAACAACAATTATCAATAATCATAATCTTTACTCCTTCAATTCATGACCTGTTCTTATAAAAGTAAGATAACAGCAGCATCACTGCAAACAACATATAAATACACTCACACAGGAAAAAAAAAAGCAAAAAAGTTGAGGAAGCTTACACCCAGAAGGGGTACTGCATCTTCAGCAATATTAGAGGAATCATCCATCAATAATCGATTGCTCCTAATATCAGAATCCAATTGGGAAGGACCTCTTGTTCCAAAGCCAGGCCTAGCCCCAACCCCTCCAAAGGGTGGAATTGATGACGGTAAGAAATCATTGCTCCTATTGCGGTCTGCTAATGTAGGGCTCATATCTTCCCAATCAAATTCCTCCTCTTCAGTATTCTGCCACAATCTAGGAGCCACTTTATTGACCATCCCATCTACATCTAAGCGATCAACTTGCAAAGATTTGCTATTTGAAATTCTATTCCGTTTGTCTTCCCCATATGCATCTATCAAAGCTCTAGGCCCTTGACGCTCATGTCCATTTGACAAGGTATATGCAACAGAAGATTCCAACCGATTTTGGACATCATCTGAATAGTGTTTTCGTCTCCAATCAGTTGTCTCTTCATCTCTACCTATGGGTCTACCAGGCCTATAATCTAATACAGGGTGAGATGGAGAAGCCTCCTCGACAAACCTTCGAGGGGAATTGCCTGTGGGAAATTCATCAACTTCTGAAGGCAAAGGCCTCTCAGCTCCAACACTTGAAGGTCCGTGCCTAGCAAGCCTGGAACTTGACGATGGATACATCTTATTAGCCCCAAGTGCAAAAGAAGAGTGACCCACTGCATTCAATCTCTGGGCTCCAATCTGTGAGGATGCAATGTCTGCATGATCAGAATCATACTCATCATAAGGATTTTGTCCATATTCTTTTCGAGTTGAAGAAGCTCCTCTACCATGTTGCTGAGCGTTCTGCAGAAGGCCATAAACAATTTCAGAACAATAGATTTCTGCTTGCAAAGTCACATGCCGACAAGCTCATTGCACATCAACAGCAAAAATATTAGATGCACATTCTCAGCAGTTATAATATAAGCTGGAAATAAACAATAAAACCAGGATAAATGTAATGATTTTCCTCATGCTTGAACTGAACAAGCCTAACTAAAAATGAACATTGATAGAATAGCACCACAAAATGGAAACAAGTGTTCTGAAATAAACTTTCATAAAATTGCACAATTCTATTAATTTGTTAACTTATTATCAGAAAGAGCACCAGAACAACAAACAACAATATGAAGAAGGTTCTAATGATCTTTCTAGGTTTAATAATTTTAATAATTACACACATGAAGGCACTTGGTTAATACTACCAACACAAATTCTGAAGTTCAACAATTCTCAAAACCATATTTCCTTACAAATCAGAGTGAGCTGTAGTAATACAAGAACGTTCCATCTTAGTGTCCATTTAGACAAAAAAAAAAAATGCTGCTTCTAATTCACTTTCTGTAACTGGACAGTCTGGACTAGGCTTCGGGATTGATGCAAGAAATCCCAATATGGCAGCATAGACATGAAATATGAGGTCTTGCCCACAGAACTCTAACATAAAACCGGATCTATACTGGATATATAAAATTGAATCCCCTTAAAACAACTTACATTTTCCGAACTTGAATTTTCCAACTGACGTACATATTTGGGATTAACATGAATTCCATGAGTCGGCCTTGGTGAATCAGATGCTTTCAAGGAAGGCAAGTTAGAGGATTGGCCATTAACTTTCGGAGAAAACTGCAGCTGAGTCTCAATCTTGCCAAGTACATAAGGTGGAAAGACTGCAGACCATGTTCCAAAGAGGTGGCGCATTGAGGGATACAAATTAGGATGAACTTGATGGTATGCCTCACAGAAAACCTGAACGAGTAATAAATTTGTAAAATATTTAAAATCATGCAAATGGAAAAAGCAAACTAACAATTATAAAACCTCAAGATGACTCTGGAACTTGCTCACCTCAGGTAAACGAGTAGAAAAGTATCTAATATAATCACGGCCAATGTTCTTGACAATGCTATCCAATAAATATAAAGAAGGCAATTTTTGCTCTACTGGAACCTATAGAAAACAATCAACTGAAGCAAATTCAGATATCCAATTACACAAAAGCACATATATCCCACTACTTTGTTCATTGTACAGGATTCAAAAGAACATTCAAAGTTTATACATTCTGCGTAACACCCAATAACAAGAACATAAACTACACCAAAAATTGCCCAAAAAAAATACAAAACAATTACAAGAAAAAAAAAATCCCTACTATTATGCATCAACGGACCTCGATAATACGCGCACAAATAGCATCAGCAATGCCTGCGCCATGCTCCCTTAGCTCGCCAGCAATAATTGTCAAATCGGTAATAATAGGTTTAGAATTAAAAGTCAATTCACTAAGAACAAGTTCGTAAAGATGCACAATCTCTTCGGAACTCAAAATTGTCACATCATCGTCATCCCCTGCCCCAGAAACCCTAGCCACCGCCTCTTCTTCCCGTTGCTTCAACAAAGCCCTAAACCTATCCAGCAATGACGTTTGCGTCGTCTTCTCATTGCTTGGCATTGAAGACTTGGCTATAGCAGTGCTACTTTGAAACCTAGGGTTTTGAAGAAAAACCTTCTCCGATTCCATTCTCCCCACCACTCAAAAATAACAATAATAATAATAGCAGTAACTGTAAGTTAGGGTTTCGACGAAACATGAGAGATCGGTGCTGGTCGAGTATTTAATTGCCACCATCGATTTACAGAGTCCAGACTATAGAGATACTGAAATGGCGTGAAGAGCTTATTTTTTAAAAATTGCTACTTTTCTCATAGGATTAATACTGGTCTCATAGGGATGTGTGGGAAAAATACAATTGGATTTTTATCAACGGTTGAGAATCAATTAAATTAACCGACTGTCCACGTGTGAGAGATCTGACTCGATTACACCATTCTTTTCCGTGTCCTTGTCTACATTGAATTATGTTAGTGAAAAGACCAAAAGGTCCCTGTAGGCGCCATAGTATAAACTTACCCAACACAAGCTTGAACAGCAAAAATTTCGGGAAGAATAATAGAAAAACCTAATTTGAACTGTGCTATTTCGATTGATTCCAACCCAAGAAGGTTAGCTATGAAATTCAAATTGCTCTTCTGTGTTTCGTTCACTGTATAGTTATGTTTTCTTATTTAATTTGCTTATTTCTGCTGATTGTGATTATTTGATTTATCTCTAATTTACTTTGAATGCTGAGAGAATTATATTAGGTTTCCTACTGAATTTAGAACTTCATTGTTTAGGTAAAATAATTAAATTATGTTGTAGCTTTAAATTTTGCTGGAAACATTGATCCTTTAAGCGAAAATTTCCGAAATTGGATTGAAATTTGTTATTTTTTGGGTGATATGGTGGTTAGTGGTTTGCATTGTTTCATAAATTGCATTATCTTTTTATGAGAAGATTGTTGTATAGTGTTCTTGTTTGTATTAGCTGTGATTATTTTTTATTGGAATTAATTCTTTCTAAATCTATTAGAAGTTGAACTTTCAGATGGCAATTCTCTTCTCTGCATAATTATCTAGTTTAATTATATAAGAGACAAGATTATTTCAGATGGGAATTTTATTTGCTGATGTAAATTCTGTAATTCCGAAGTAAGCTTGAAATTGTTGTTTGTTTGTTTGTTTGAAAAGAGGAAGATAGTTGTATATTGATCTTGTCGGACATTATTTGTTTTCATCTAGTAATTGTTTGATTGCTTAGCACTTTTTTTTATACTTTTGCAAGTTCCTTATTTTCTTCTGTTTATGTACATGCTTTAGTATAGCACAGCTGCAATTGATTTGCCACACGATACCAAAATGCAAGACCTCAGTAGCGAACAGAACACAAATGAGGGAGCAAATTTATTAGAGAAACTACCGATTGAAGTTATTCTGCACATTTTGTCATTCCTTTCAACATAAGATGCTGTCAAAACTTGTAGGTTATCGAAGAAATGGGTGTACACACGGATGTTGGTTGACTGTCTTCACTTTTATGAGATAGATACAAACAGGTCACGGTTCTTGAAATTTGTTGATGGGGTAATGATGCTTAATCAATCCTCAAATCTTGTACTATTCAATCTTGCTTGCTCAGTGATGGAGGATGCATCTCGTGTCAATACATGGATATCTGCTGCAATAGGTCGCAATGTGAAAGAGGTCAACCTTTCCCTTAATGGCACTAATTGAGCATATGCATTGCCTTCTAGATTATTTGATTCCCAGTCACTGAAAGTGTTGGAGTTTGGTATGTATCGTGAGCTTAAGCTTCCTTCTATTATAAGCCTTCCTAATCTCGAAGAGTTAAGCATGGAATTAGTTAGATTTGTGGATGACCAGTCAATGAAGCGGTTATTTTTTGGTTGCCCAAACATTCAAAAGCTAAACTTAAATGAATGTGACTGGAAGGATGTAAAGGCTGTTACTATTTCTCTTCCAAAGCTTGAATACTTGGACATATTTGAACCTATAAAACATGAAAACCACTCAAATGTATGCCAAATTGTAGTTATTGGACCAAGTCTCAAAACCTTAGTCTTTAGAGGCGAAGTTAGAAATGATTATTGTTTATATTCGTCGTCTCTAGTTGATGTGCTCATTGATGTGGGGCACAGTGAACAAGAGGTAATACAAAGAGATAATGCTTATCATTTACATAGGCTACTCACGGGACTCTCAGACATGAAAAGATTAGCCATATCACTTCAAACGCTCGAGGTATATTTCTTCTCCATGAGTAATTTATTGTTCACTTTCTAATTTGTTGTTAATATGTTCTTGTTCTAAAGAACATATATATATATATATATTGTCTTCCCATCTCCCTGTTTTCCATAGATTGGCTGATCTCAGATTAACTCCAAAGCCTGAGAATTCTGCTAGTAGATTACTAGTACAGAAGATCGTCCAAAATTCACCTCTTCTTGATAGTGATGGTTTTGGTAATGATAAATGACATTTTCTATTGCATTAAAGGCCAAATTTTGTTCTGAGTTCACCAAGTTCTGTTCTGAGGGTCTCAGGATTTGCGACCTTTAGCGTTTTCATTCTTTTTTTTTTTTTTTTAAAGTATGAGAACTTACCAAATCACACCTTCTAATAATTGATTAAGATTTTGCTGACATTTCAGCTTTTTTGACGAACAAAATGTATCTTTTTGTTTTAGTTTCCTGATGCAGAAGGAGATTTTAAGATCTTAAACAGGATGGGATTAATGAATTGTGGAACCGTGTTAATAGTGTTTTTTAGTCTGAATTATGATTTTTCATGTTATTTATTTTACTTGCTTTACAATTTATGAAGCTGAATTGCTGGTAAAAATTGTTTTTGCTATTAAAACTGAAATGCTTATAAGAGAATGTCAAATCAAATCAAAACTAAAACATGAAAATGTGTAAACAAAATATAAAATTGAATTTACATAATATTAAATTTAGTTTTTTTATTATGCGTTGCATACGTTAACTCATTTTATAATTTTGTTGCATACTTTAACTTGTTTTATAATCTCATTATTGATGTTGTATTTAATTTCGTTAATTATATATTGACTATAATAAAATTTATATAAAATAATAAATTCTTGACAGTAATATTAGAATTTAACTTTTTTAATTAGAATATACTAATATAATGCTTTAAATTTTGTAATTAGAATACAATACTATATTAATACATTGTTATTTATTTATTAGTTAATTTAATAAAAACACAATGCTTATACTAACTACTAATTTGGATACATTATTAATACTAATATTATTTGGATTGTTATTTATTAATTAATTAATTTAGTAATTTAATAAAGATGTAATTATCTTCAAAATATTAGAAATATAAAGAGTATTTTTGACAATCTTAATGTTCCCGCTCTCATTTGCACATTTAAATATGCTATGGATAAATGATCTAACTAAAAAAATTAATTTCATGAACTAAGATGTAACTTTACTTTAATATTTATCTTTTTCATCTCGTTTCTTTGAAGAAATCCTAACCTTCAACAACTGTTGTGCTCGCCGTCATTACTCTGTTTTGAACCTGTTCATTTTATTTGGCAGACGCTTCGTTGCAACTCTATGATTTCCATCAAAACACGACAAAATGTCATGGAATTTCATTAGTAGCACGATTCTCCATAGAAAACGTCCAAAAACAGCTTAAATCACGTTGAGAACTTATTATTTCTGAATTTTCAGATGGCAGCGCTGCAAAAAGCTATTTAAAATTTTGGCCTACTTACGATGATCCAACGACTATTCTGAGGGTTCCAAAGTTGGCGCGAGAGCTGTCACCAGTACCCTTCGTTCACCAATCAGCTGCATTTGGTGAAGGTGCCAACGCTAGAATTCCAGTCTTTTTCCTCAATTTTTCGACTAACTACTTCAGTTTCTGGATTTTCTCTTTTTTAAAAAAAACAAACTAAAATTCAATAAATATTAAAAAAGGATATAAAAGTTAAAATCTAAAAAAAAGTGCTATTTACTTAATTATTGATCTTTGGTTGGTGCCATTTACTAAAGAGAAAATTTAAAAAAAAAAAGTTTTTTGTACCGTTTTCCAATTTTATTTGAGAATTTTGTCCCAATTTGCTCTTAGATTCTTTAATTTTTGAAAATATGCTTAAAATTCTCATATTTTGGTCCAATATTTTCAGAATTTTTCATGAGTCAAAATTAAATGGATTAAAATTTTTTTGTTGACCATTATGCATAATAATAATTTTAGAAAAGAAACGAATTTTAAATGAATATATTTGGCTGTCATCTATTTTAGTTTGTTAATTTAAAATATTATTTTCTTTAACTATTTAGTTTCTATAATTGTTTTTAATTTGGAATTCATCATAAAAATTCATATATATGTGATAAATTCTTACTTTCTATTGGGGCAAATATAAGAACCTTTGATTACGAAGGTGAACTGAAAAATGATTATTATTTATATGAGCTATCCTCGTTAGCCGATTCTTCTATTAATGTGGGCAGAATTAGTGCTATTGTAGAAGCAGGACGCCAAAGAGAAGTTTCCTTTCTTGCACATAAGCTTCTTAGGGGAGTCTCCCATGATATATTAGTGACCTATTTCTGTCGCATGAGACTAGAGGTTTGTAATTAGCTACTGTTTAAATCAATGGATTATATGTATTTAGTTAAGCTTTTCTACTTTGTTAATTGTCTCTAATGTTGCGCATTCTGTTTCTAGGTTCTAAACTACACGGCACAAAATTTTACCTTTTTGCCCAAGTATGATAATTTGACATTTCTTCTAGTGAATATCGGCCTAGCAGTGATATATGTTTTACCTGCAAAACTCCCCTTTTCTTGGTTCGATAGAATTTATGGAGGTAAGCTTGTCGCAACGTAACTGCAATTTCTACTAGTGTTGTTGGACCCAAGCTAGTCCTACCAATTGACATGGGAAGCAACGGGTCTAATTAATTTTAGTGAAACTTCAAGTATTTTTCTCCAAGTAAATCGAACAGAGTGAATAGTTTTAACAATCATATTAACACCGGAGTATCTATATCTTCTTATGAAGGGTGTCTCTATCTTCTTATGAAGGGTGTCTCCTTGAACATAGCTGATAATGAAGATGAATGGAGATTCGATCCAGTGCCTCTGAAGTGTATATTCATTGGAGAATACTCTAGAACTGCTCAAGAACTACATGCAATAAAACTTTTGCTTCGAAATGCAAGTGTTCTTAAGAGATTAATTATGTGTTAAAATACAGGAAAAAATTGAAGAAGATATAAATTTATAAAATTAAATATAAACAAGGGGCGGAGATTCAAACTCTAGCCAGATTAGAAGTATACTTGCTCCTAAATTATATTTTGACGTTAGATAAATAAAAATGTTTGTTTTGTTTATTAAAAATAAAATTAAAATTAAAATTCCTACATTGAGCAAATGGGTAAGTGAAGGGATTAATTTGATACCTAGAAAGGGCCAATGGAATTATTGGAGGAGGATGGGAGGCATAAAGTGTTAGAGCCAAGGACAATTATGGTATTTTGGAAAATATATGGTAATTGGGCTCCAAGGTGATCCAAGGGACAAATATTGCTACCATTTGCATGCATGAAAAGACATTACCTCTTCCTAATCATTTTGACAGTTACTACCTTAAACAAATGACACTTGCAATCCCAATATTACCCCAGTTCAATTTGCAATCTACCCTACCCTAGTCATGTCCACAGAG
>CATIWJ010500491.1:0-14442 GCA_949640765.1 Croton laevigatus | reverse complement strand
GGAGAGAAGATATTTTCGGTGATGAAGGAGAGAAATGAGGCGGCAGGCTGAAAAATTTTAGGGTTTTTAGTTTATATACAAAATTTCGGTCGGGTTAATCGGTTTTTCGGGTTTCACCCGAACAACCCGAGAACCGAATTTCCCAAAATCTATCACCCGACCCGAACCGAATAACCCGATTAAACCGAACCGATCTCATCGGTTCGGTTCGGTCGGGTTAATCGGGCGGTTCGGTTTTTGCACACCCCTATTCTTTGTTACATGATTTTTGAGTGATTATAGGTTTCTTATATATCCTTTCTGAAATTCACAATTTAATTCTTCTCTTGCTACACATTTTTGGTTAGTTGAATTGCTTAGTTGTGAGAATTAATTTATTTGTCTATCCAACGATATTCTTTCCAATCGAATGTAAAGAATTGACAATATATAATATAAATACTATCTATTATTGTTTATAGTTTGACTCCAAAATCAAATCCTACCGTACATTGAATGGTGTTTGTTAGTTGCAAACCCTTTCCTTCTTCAAACACTTCTTATATTTATCTCAAATGTTTTAATTAAATCTCATATTATTAATTTCTTCAACATGTTTCGAGATTAATTCATTTTTTTAAGATTAAATAAAATTTTTTACATTAGATAATTATAATTATATCATTAAATATTGTTTAGTAATCACTATAAACATTAAAATTAAAATAATACAGTATTTTCACAAGTTGATTATTGGAGGACTAATTATTAATTAAGGGTAGTAAATAGTAACAAGAAATAAAATTTGGAGGTAGAATCCCACACCGACACCACAACTATCTTTTTATATAAACCCGCGGGTTTTTTTCCACTTTCCAAGTGGCACACAACGAAAACGGAACTGTCCTCAACTAAAATCTATACCTTTGACTTTCCGGCCCCACATAAATACACGGTCCAGATCTTTCCTATTTCCAGTTTTACAGAATATTATACTGATTAAAACACCGTAATATCTCTCCTCTTATCTTTTCTTTTCTTCTCAGAAGTCGCTGAAAGCGAGACCCGATTGGAGCACTGAAAAGCTCTCTGTTTTCTCTTTATGATTATAAATTATAATAATTTCGTCTGATTTTAGGTTCTTTCAGTGATCAATCAAATCTCCAAACAACAATGGCGAATCATCGGAGCTCGCTGCGAAGTGGAGGAGGATTATTACGGAGTTTTACTTTGTCGTTTAGAGTATTGGCTTCCGCCATTTCCATTGCAGTTTTCCTCTTCCTTAGTGTCTCTTTTCTCTTCACTTCCCATCCTCACGCTTCTACAGACCTTGGCAACTTCGTAAGTTACACATTCTGTCTCGCTCTTCTGCTTGATCTGATTTTAGTTTTTTTCTTTTTTGAGAAACGAGTAAGATCTGGTTTGAACTCTATCGCAAGTTGAATTGCAATGTTATGTTTTAATTTAGAATAGAAGTGTAATGCTATTATGTTTGCTTACGGATCTTAGAATTTTGCTGTTAATTAATAATTAAACTTTAATTTTATTTCCTCTAATTTTGTACGTTTCTTTGTTTTGTTTCTCTCCCTTTCTTGCTCTTTCTCTTTTGCATGGAATAGATCAAATTTGAAGCGTAATGGGGATTGCCATTTTTGTCTAATTTGATTTCATTGTACTGTGTGTTTTTTTTTTTTCTGTTAGGGTTTCAAAAGCATACCTTATACATTCGGATCCGGGAGAAGATCCGTACTTGCACTGAAATCGGATCCACTGAAGCCTCGGCTGGATCAGATCAGAAAGCAAGCCGACGACCACCGATCTCTAGCTCTCGCTTATGCTTCCTATGCGCGGAAGCTCAAGCTTGAGAACTCAAAGCTTGTCAGGGTTTTTGCTGATCTTTCTAGAAACTACACTGATCTCCTTAATAAGCCGTCTTACAGGACTCTATTGGAGTCGGATTCTGTTGCAATTGAGGAATCCACGTTGCGACAGTTTGAGAAGGAAGTGAAGGAGAGAATCAAAGTCACTCGCCAAGTAATTGCGGAGGCAAAAGAAAGTTTTGACAATCAGTTGAAAATTCAAAAGTTAAAAGATACAATTTTTGCTGTTAATGAGCAATTAACTAGAGCCAAGAGGCAAGGGGCTTTTTCCAGTTTGATTGCTGCGAAATCCATACCTAAGAGCTTGCATTGTCTTGCAATGAGGTTGATGGAGGAGAGAATTGCACATCCTGAGAAATATTCTGATGAAGGGAAGCCACTAGCACCTGAATTGGAAGATCCTAAGCTTTACCATTATGCTATTTTCTCAGATAATGTTATTGCTGCATCGGTGGTGGTGAACTCCGCTGTGAAAAATGCAAAAGAGCCGTGGAAGCATGTTTTTCATGTTGTGACTGATAAAATGAATCTTGGGGCTATGCAGGTTATGTTCAAATTGAAAGAGTATAATGGGGCACATGTGGAAGTGAAAGCTGTTGAGGATTATAAATTTTTGAATTCCTCCTATGTGCCTGTGCTCAGGCAATTGGAACTTGGAAATCTCCAAAGGTTTTATTTTGAGAATAAACTTGAGAATGCAACCAAGGATGCCACAAATATGAAGTTTAGGAATCCCAAGTACTTGTCAATTTTGAATCATTTGAGGTTTTACTTGCCTGAAATGTATCCGAAGTTGCACAGGATATTGTTTTTAGATGATGATATTGTGGTGCAGAAAGATTTAACTGGGTTGTGGAAGATCGATATGGATGGAAAGGTGAATGGGGCAGTGGAAACTTGTTTTGGGTCATTTCACAGATATGCACAGTATATGAATTTCTCACATCCTCTGATCAAGGAAAAATTTAATCCAAAGGCATGTGCTTGGGCATATGGGATGAACTTCTTTGATTTGGATGCATGGAGGAAGGAGAAGTGCACAGAGCAGTATCATTACTGGCAGAATCTGGTAAGATAGTCTTACTTTTCCATTACTTTACGTTTGAATCTTTCCTTTTTCACGGGCAATTTACATTAGGATAATTGCTTGTTGCATCCTATCGTTTGCAAGTAATCAGATGCCCTGTCATAGTTTCTTGCACACTGTCTGTGCTGCTAGACAATCGCTAAAATTATGTAATGGTGGTGATATTATTGCAGAACGAGAACCGAACTTTGTGGAAATTGGGGACGTTGCCACCAGGTCTGATCACATTTTATTCAACAACAAAACCGCTGGACAAGTCATGGCATGTTCTGGGACTTGGGTACAATCCAAGCATCAGCATGGACGAGATTAGCAATGCTGCAGTCGTGCACTTCAACGGTAACATGAAGCCATGGCTTGACATTGCCATGACCCAGTTTAAACCACTCTGGACAAAGTATGTTGACTATGATTTGGAGTTTGTCCAGTCTTGCAATTTTGGTATCTAATTACGTTTGGTTGTGCAAAAAGTAAGAAAGAAAAAGGTGAAACTTTTGAAGCCTGGAAAGGAATCAACATATCTTCAAGTGTAGCATATTTTACTTGTGGCAAGTCTAGATTTATTCTGTTCGTTATACGGTGTCATGCAACTAAGCTTCGTTGTAATTGGCAAATTTAGCAGTTAAGAAAATGGTTACAGAATTCAAGAAATATACAGTTGGTTTTGTTTTAGCGTAAGCTGGTCTGGGTTTGAAGTTTTCTTCTGCTGAGAGTTTTAATTCAAAGATGCGAAGGATTTGGTCGTTAACAAATGCTGAGATGTAGTCTATACACTATATCATATTATTAGAAGAATTAAGTTTCAAGTTACTGTTTTAGAATTTGGAAATTCCGTTGTTTTTCTTATATATCTCACTTCGAAAACTGATTAAATTCTGCCTTACATATAACTTTCTAAAACCTAAAAACAAAAATTAAAAACAGCATGCTTTAAAATAAAAGGTCAACTTCATATTTACCTCGATGATTCAATCCAAATAACAGTTCCACTCACTGCACTGCAGGAGATGATTTTTCATTTTTTTTTTTTCGAATAGAAAAATGCAGTAGACCATTATGGTGTCTACGTTACCTTTTTGGTTTACATGTATATTCTACAGGTATATGTTTGGTATGTATATAATATATATATACTATTTCGTATACAAGGCATATATATAGAAATGAGTATACATACTCAATATACCATTGGATTTAGCTGAAATATTCAAGATTCCGTTGGCCACAATTTCTCCGTCACCTCTGGCCGAAGTATATATTGTATCAATTGAAAGAATACTTCAAACGAAGTCCAATGAAACTCTCACCTCCGACCAATCATCGCCAAAATTGATGGAAAAGCGGTGGTAAAATCCGAGATTTTACATTGTGGATTCTTCATATCGAGAGCACAGCCGCATAGGACTGCCGTATGTGGCTAATGCTGGTTGCAATGTCTTCATCGAAAACCAACGTTTTTGTTGGTGTGCAGCAGCGGCCTCAGGCTCGCGGTTCTACTCCTTTGTTTCAACGTTTCATTTTTGTTTCAGTTTTGTTTTCGACGAAGGGATTTCAAGATTTGTTTTTGAAGAATTCGAGTTTAAGTTTAAAATTTTTTACGAATAATAGTGTTTTTTTAGAGCAAACTTCGTTAATCACAGAGTAATTCCTATTTTATAATTTTGGACTTACCAAATTACCCTTATTGCGTTAACTAAAACTCGACCTACTTTTAACCTAAATCCATCGCCATCCATCCATTTCTCTCTTTTAAACCAGTACTTGTAAATCTCTTCCTTATTTTTTGGTTTACTAATTTCATTTTCTTCTCTTTATTTTCTAAATTGACCAGCAAATCCACCATTAACAATTACACGTTCGGAAAAGCTAGGAAGAGAGGAAAATTCCAAGTCAAGTGCTAAGTTTTATATATAAAGAAACAGCCTACACGATAAGAGCAATAATTCAATAGCATCTAAACTTTGTTCATAAACATCAACAGATGAAGAAAGTGCTGAATATCTATTCGCCTAATTCATTTTTATATCACATTTAAATTTCTGAGTTTATACTCATTTTTCACGATAAACAATTAAACATGTATCAATGACAATATTATGCAAATTCACAATTTTTTTTGGACATGACAGTTTGGTAAATCCTTCGCTCAATATTAATTGATTGTTTTAAGTTATGAACAATCAATGATGTATCAAATGGTTGTTTATTGAAGAAAAAGGATTCTAATGGACGACGGGAAGGTTATAGCAATCTTCATGACAATGAAAACACTCCATGCCGAAATCCAACAATTCCGAAGCATGCATACGAGTTCTTGACATTATAGTTTCTTATATAATGAATAATATTAAAGGCACCTTTTGAATTCTAAACATAAATCCCTTCAAATTTGTAGTTATCCTTTTCAATCTTCTTTGATTAGGAAGCGGAAAGTCATTATTTTGAGGTTTCTTGAAAGTGTATTTTGTGATTGATTCTTGATTTAGGATAATGATATGTAAAATTGTAAATAGAGGGTAATTAAGTAATTCAAAATTATAAAATAGAAATTACTCCATCAATAGAAAACTCTGCTATGATGCTACCCTTTTTTACTATCTAGCATCTACTACTAAAATACAACTTCTGAAATCTACCAACCACCAAGTTATCCCAAAGTTAAAAATTGGAAAACCAAAATTGTTGTTTAATTACTGTACAAAGCCCCCCTTCCTCCTCTCGACAGCAGGAGTTGATACCTATGTCAAAAGAACACTTTTTTTTGGAGACAACGAAAAAGACTGTCAAAAAATTTAAAAAAGGAAAAAAGACATTTACTTTTTAATATAAAAAAAATATTATTTATTTACACATGCATACATAGAAAACAGTTGATTATTTTCATTGAATTTATTATGTCAAAAGTGAAAAAAACTCTATTGATAGAACAATATAATAAATGATTTACAATAATGAATGCATACGAGCAACAAAAATTTGCCGATTCTAGACAACTAAACGTAAACTCACGGAATAACATAACAAGCAACAACCATTCTGACCAAAAAATTTCAAGACTCCTGAGCCATACCACACGAGGAAGAAAAGCCCAACAATTATTTCATATAGGATCCATCATGAAATGGAGCTCCAAACATGAAATTAGTATGACCAGACCCAGATGGAATATGTGAAACCCTTCACTTTGCCCTTCTATTATCCACCAAAAGGAATCCTAACCAAGGAAGAAAATTCATACAAAAACATATCATAACAAAAATTTCAGAAACCTAACCTGTAAAAACTGTTAACCTCCTTTAATGCCCTATTAAAATCAATCCAATAGGTAACTGCACTAAGCAACACAACTATCTTTAATCTCTTCAAAAAAACCAACTTCCAAGTTACACATCTTCAAGCAGTAGCAGATACACGTGGAGCTGTGGTTTTAGCTGTAGCATTAAGAGCCAAACCCCCAGCACGGTTTCCACGCCCGCCATTGTTGCCCGTCTTATCAGCCCTCCGGTATCCGTCACCTCCGCGGTTCGAATATCCACTCCGATTACTATTCCTATTTCCAAACTCTGTCCGGTTATTGAAATCACCACGGCCGTAGGCTCTGTTCCCTCCAAAATTGCCACGCCCTCTTCCTCCCTCATTCCTATACCCATTTCCCCCTCCTGAAGAGAACCGTCCCCTGTTGTTCCCTGTGGAAGAGGTCTCACTTCAGTCAGCAAAAGAAATAGGCAAAGAACACCAAAATAAATTAAATACTCTGCTAATGGCACAAATACGCCCATTCGAAAAAAAAAAAAAAAACTAACTTGAAAACACACAAACTGTGTAAGAATTTGTGATATATTTTAAGGAGAGAAGATGCTGTATACGAAAAAGTCCAAAACTACTTTGAAGGAATTATGTTGCAGGGCCTTCCTGATCAATTTAAGCAAGCTAAAGGTAAAAAACTTCATCAAATGCCCTACTAATTATGACCGCATGCAATCGTACTAGCTTGACGTGTCAACTTAGCATAGAAATACCTCATCTTAAAAAATGGCCTCATATATTTTATTACCTAAGTATGAAAATTAGAAATGTTTTGTTCAACCAGGAGAGAATCTAAGGGAAAGGGTTTTGTTACTAATTTGGGATTAATGCTTTTATGGTTTGACTTGGTCCTATATGATTGAATCCCAAATTATACTATACAGTTCCTCAATACGATTCAACCCTTGCATTTTAAAATGAAGATCTTCATCTACGCGCACAACACCCCCCCCCCCCCCAACACACACACACACACACAAAAGAGGACATAAATATCTCAACTTGCCTCGAGTAGATCTCTTTTCCTCCACCACCACCCGGCATCCATTAATCATGATAGGAGAAGCCTGAAACATCAGCAACAATATGTCTCAAAGAAAATCTTACAAGTACATTAGCACACAAAATATTACATCAAAAAGTCAAAAGTAAATGCACCAGTTTTATTTTATCGTTAGAAACCAGCCATTTAATCTAGACAGCAGCAACCCATAGTATGTGAAGACCATTCCATGCAAAGGTAAAGGTCTAACAAGAAAAATCAACAAGAGGGCACAAACAAATCACACTATTCATAATTTAACAAAGGTTCAACTGCCCACAATAACAGTAGAAAAGAGTTGAAAATAAACGCAGCAATAAATTGGTGTAAAATCAGTTGGTAATTTACATTGATCAACTCTCACATCCACTTGATACTTCTGAAAAGCCAATGGATTCCAACATAATCTAATAGCAAAAAGTAATTTAATTGAAGACTCATTCAGGACAGATTCTTCTTTGAAATTTCTGGGATACAAAACCAGGTTATCCCTCACATTAAATGGAATTGAATCATACAACAAGATTTGAAAGAGTTCTGGTAAGGAATATTAGAGGTTGCAGCATGTAACTTTGAATGTTGTGATCACATTCAAGTGATTAAGATGGCAACCATAATAATGAAACACTTGCCAACGAAGAAAAACTTATGAACTTCACATATTGGTTAACTTCAATTTGCCTCACAAGTTATCAGACACATTCAACTTGAGAAGAACCTTTACAGGTTCCCACTATACAGAGATCAATTATTTTCAATTTTATGCGATTTAGAAATCTTAATTGACACATCCTTGTATATTTTTCACGAAGCAAGGACAAGCACACTGAAAAAACTAAGCTAAATATAAAATACTAATCAGATCTATAATTAAAAACAGCCTACGTATGATACCAATTCATTAGCACCAAGGATTTTCCATAAACTAGCTAGTTCTATTCAATTTGATATCTCTATGACAAACTGAAAGATACTATCATTTTTTTCCCCCTGAAAATAAAATAACTTCCATTAAAATTTAGAAGGGGAAAAAGGTTATTTCAGAAGGTAATTTCTGAATAACGGCATGTGATGCACCCCACAATTTACCCCCATCCCTTCCCTAACTTGAGCTTTTATTAATTGAAAAGAGGTAGCACAACATTTAATTCATAACTTAAAATTTATTTGAATAAAGGTAGCACAGCTTTTAGTTCATAACTTCAAATTTATTTGAATAAAGGTATCACCACTTTCAGTTCACAGCTGAAATTAATGATTACAACATGCAACATAAATAAATAACATTATACTACAACTAAAATCACAGATTAGACCAAGAACTGAGCTCTTCAAAGTGATGTCATCAAGACCCATTTCAGTAAAAGAGGACTTACCCTCCAGAGCCTATATGCTATAGGCTAAATCTTTTTATGAACATTTTCACATGACAATCAACATTTGGACTGTAAAATGCTATACCACTGAGTAGAACTACTACAAAATGCAGTTGCAATACTAAACTGGTCATGGATGCAAATATGTAATACATGTGCTGATACAACTCGGTGCTAAGACAAAAAAAAAGTGCCATAACTCTAGCAAAATACACACTAAGAATCTCAGTTTTAGTGAACTACAAAAGGTATCAATAAAATTATTAACTGATGTCAAAAAGTAAAAAAGAAAATCAAATTACATGAAAGTCCTAAGACATGGTAGTTTGTTGTTCTTTCTCCATTCACCAAAATAGCATAAGAAAATAATATCAAAATAAAGAAAGAAGTTGCTTATAATCTGTAAGGATGTCATACCTCTATAGCACTTTGCACTGCACTTGCCACCTCAAATTCCACAAAGCCAAAGCAAAACCCCTGTATTACATAATTACAAATTAAGAATTAACTACAGAATAATGAACAATCCTAACAATTTAGGTATCATGCAGACTTGCACCTTTTGAAATCTAACTTGAATCCCACCAGGCCTAATAGGTCCAAACTTCTTAAACTCATTCTCAAGAAGGCCATATGTAGCATCAAAAGGCAGACCTTTTACATATATCGAAGGACCCTCAGCTGTCAATGAGATAGTCAATAAGCATACATGAGTAATTAGCCCCATTATATGCATGAGTAATTACTATACAACATCTTAAAATGGATAAAATATGATCTGTTAAGGAAGAAAAACATTGGTAGAATAAAGCACTAAACACCTTCACCCTCTTGGGCATTCCCATTTTCAGTAGCATTAGAGTTGGAGACATGTGTCTCGGATGCCACAGCTGGAGTCACATCAGCAGTCACTTGTTCTTGAGTCTTTGGGGCAGATCTTAGCGGAGAAGGGGCAGGGCTTGAAAAAGGTGCAACATTCTCCTTCATAACTCTCACCTAGAATGGAATACGAACAGGCAAGGATATAAAGGCCACGATGGAATGGAAAGAAAAAGAAAACAAAGAAATAAATTGCTCACTTCTAATGTTCACCACTGAATATTTTAATGTACAAAGAGCATTTGATATCCAAATACACCAAAAAAAAAAACTACCACCTCCATTTTATTGAATTTGAGACTTTAAGACATTTGAGTGTTACTAAATAAGTGAGACTTTTAGTAGTTTTTGTTGAATTAGGACAATTATATCCTTTGTCTTGTAGTGAATATAATGTCTTTAGTGTATGTGGGGCCTACTTTTTTATTGAATGAATGTGAATTGTTATTTCTTAGGGTAGAATGAGAAGAAAATTATAGGGAAAAATGAAGAATGAATAGCAAAAGTCTCAAATTCACATGAACGGAGGTATTATATGAATTTGCCACAAAATTTAGAACAATGATGTTGGATTTGCATGATGGCAACTTACAATGGAGGCATATGACTTCTTTGGTACTTCTTCAAGCTTAGCACTGGATTCAGCCACTATCTCAGACTCGGGAACCATCTGAGTATCATCAGGAATTTCATCAACCACTTCAGCCACTGGTGGTTCCTCTTCTTCAATGGAACCATCTCCATTCTCAGAGGGGTCATACACTTCCTCTCCATTGGCTTCCTCAGATAAAGAAGTTGGTGGCTCAGTGATCTGATTTTCTTGCACAGAAGGAAGATCTGAAAAGGTGAAAAATGAAAACCATCAACACCAACCAAAAGAGTTGTGCATTGAAATGTAATTTGAAGTTCCATTACTCTGGTCTGGATAAACTGTAGCTGCAACAATGTTGATAATATCTCTCTTGGCATCATCAACATAACGGAAGACGTCATTCAAAACATAATAGCCTTTGTCTTGAGGTGCCAAGAAGAAAGTTTGAGTGAACTTCCTCCTCACATTATCTTGTCCAGTCAAATATCCTGTCACCAGGACTAGGACCCCACCATTATAGGATTCTTGTGAATCAACTGAACTGATTTCTGCAGTGAATTCTCCGTAACCCAGTGAAAGTATCTTCTCATTAATGGCCTGCCTCAGAAAAATCAGTCAAACATATTCAACAACACCACAACTTTTCAGAATGACTCACTGTAGGAGACTGATACACACTTTCATGATATAATCATTGATGTAATAAAAGGCATTAAGGAAAACCCCAATCCACAAGACTCCCTTCATATTATCTGATTCAGTCGTTGAGACCAGGAACAAAACCTATGCCAGTTAATTTAATCAAAAGAATTCTCAGAAAAGTTTGATTTAGGCTTTTTTTTCTCCTTTTACTTTCACACTGCACTACAAATCAAAATAATTTACCATTTAGTTCCCAATCCCCACTACCTTGAAAATATAACTATGATGGGACCAAACAACCAATTTCAAAAAAATCAAAGGGAAACAGATTCACAAACACCTAAAAAAAATTGAGCTGTTGTTGGAGAAAAGTGAGGGAGAACTTACATTCATGGTAGTTGTCGTGCTCATGATCCCATCTTCCTCCGGACGACCAAGCTTACTAACGTCCTGATAGAATCGATGAACAAGATCTGGTGATTGATGCAAGATCAGGTAGTATTGGTGAACAAATGCATTACCGACCTAAATACACCACAAACTCCATTTAGAATTTCACTAAATAAAGAAAAAAACTCATATACAGCACGAATACTAAATCTGTTGACTAAGAAACCATACAACATCAGGAGGAACTGTCTGTTGCTGGACTGTTGCTGCCATTACTGTTGAATTCCTGAAATCAAACAAAAACCTAATCAAACCCTCAAATTACTGTAGGACAACACTACAAATTTTAAATATATGCGACTCAATACAAACAATCATTAGCGTTATACAACCGATAACCGTTCCGCACAAAAATTAATAAAACACAAATAGCGTTGAGGAAGTAAATTTTCTTATAAAATCCTTCATCGGAAAGTAGATAGAGCTCAAAAAAGCTATGGATATGGCTACCATGTTCCAATCATGAAAAGAAGAATTTAACTATAAGAATTATAAGCATTAAGTTGTACGCGAATCACATTCATTACTCTACAAGCCATATCTGAAGAAAATAGTAGGAGTTAAAAGAACTTGCAGATAAGAGAAAGAAAGTACCTGAACTCAAATATGGATCCGCGAGAGATAGCAAGCAGATGAGGTGAGAGAAAGATTGAATTGGCTTTACTACTTGCTCTTCCTTTCTCTCACCTCAGTTCGGTGATTTTTTAGGGTTTTCTGGATCTTTCAGAGGCGCGAGAATAGAAAAGGAAGGAGAGGGGGGTAAAAAAGTGAAAGACACAGTGAAGGGTTTTGTTGCCTTTTATACGACGAATTTCGAGACCTTATTATATCACCACTGCGTGTGATAGGTTTCTCTGTGCTACCTGGTGAGGTGGAAATATGGAAAATTATAAATAAGGATTTCTTTAAAAAAAAAAAAAAATTTGAGTCTAAAATCTATTATCTTGTTGAATATGCACTTAATCCATTCCAAATTTTTACTTTCTATTTATTTATATCAAACAAATAAAAACATATATTTTTTCAAATAAATAAATAAACATAAATTTTTTTAAAAGAAACATAAAATTTTTTAATTGTACTAAACAAACCCTATGAACTAATTTTTTATTAATTTACATTAAACAAATAAAAATATTATATTTTTTTTTATTATAGAAAGACTCGTAAATAAGCTAAACAAGTACTTTGAGCACACGACTCGCATTATTCTCCCCTTAGCATATGCTTATGAAGAACCTCTACTTATCACTGCACAAAAATAAGCGATAAGACTAATTTAACTATGCCTAATTGATAAATATTATAATAATAAATTAAATCATATTTTACAAAGTAATACTATTTTAATTCACATTCATATTTTATTTTTACTTAAATTAGAATTATGTAAATGTATGAATATGTAACTGACAATTGTATTTCCTAAAATGCGTCGTAAAATTTAATTTTTATGAATAACATAATAATAATAATAATAATAATAATTTACTATAAAACTAATTAATTAATTAAGGAGTCCTATCAAATTATAATATAAAAAAAAAAATTTAAATCAAATTCTATTGTGAAATATATTTTTATTCATAATTTTTTATCTAAATTCGAATTATGTTTAACTAAGAAAATACACATTATAATATAATTTTTAATTAATTAAATTATATTCATATAATAAATAATATTTTAATTATAAAATCAATTAAACAATTTTATTAATAATTAATATTGTTAAATTAAAAATAATTTCAAATAATATTCTATTTCAAAATGCAATTATATTTATATTTTTTGTGGCAAAAGATATTTAATTAACAATTGCAATTTTAACCTAATTTTAAATTTGATTATAAAGACCCTAATTTTAAATCATAGCGTACAGGAAAAAGTATTTTTAAATTATATTCTTTTAAAAATAATTTAAATTAATTCACCTGCGGTTTTTTTTTGGGAAACTTAGTGAAAAACAACTTTTAAACTTTAAAGTTAAGTAAATAGCAAATTCTTTTTCAAAATTAAGTAAATATTGTTTTTTATTTTAGATTTCCTTCTTCCTTTTTTTACTACTTATAAAATTAAAAAAAGTTGAAAACACAAAATAGTAAGTATATAAATATTCGTATATAAAAATAATTATATATCTATATTAGTAAGTATATAAATATTCATATATAAAAATATTTATAGACCTATATACAAATTCATACATAAATATATTTATATATACACTTAAAAAATCACATTCTTAAATTAATAATAAGATATAAATATTTGTACATAAAAATATTTCTATACATGTATAAATGAATTTGTATATAGGTATATAAATATTTTATATAAAAATATTTATATACATACTATTTTATTTTTAATTTTATAGGTAGAAGAGAAAGGATAAATAAGAATTTATATATAAGTATAGAAATATTTTTATGTATGAATATTTATATACTGACTATTTTGTATTTTTAATTTTATATGTAGAAGAGAAAGGAAGAGAGGTATAAAAGGACTTTTATAATTTTTAGTGGTCCATGTTCGCTATTTGCTTTATTTTAAAAAAATATTAATATTTACTACGCTATAAAACTCAAATCTTCCTATTTTCTCTAATTTTGCATATCCGGTCTTACCCCAAGTCCATCTAAACTAAGCCCTTTTTAGAATGAATGAAACATAAATTTAGAATTCATTTGCAAATGAATTCCAAATGAATTTTGTGTTAAAATAACAAACTTAAATTATAAAATTCAACTGAATTTAAGTAAACTATGTTTGAAATAATTCTAAAATTTAAAATTGTTTACTATTTTACCCACGAAATAATTCAACTATATTACAATTAATTAATTTTTTATAATTAGAATTTTCCATCAGCAACAATAACAGTAGCAATAACAATAGTAGTTTCGATAGCAACTGTAGCAGTAATTACAATAGCAATAGTAGTAGGAGCAGCAACAACAGAAATAGCAGTAGTTGCTGTAGCAGTTGCAGAAAATTCGGCTCGGTTCATTTTATTTTGAGATGTTGATGATGTGAGAAATTGCTTGCACAAAAGGCCTTTTCCGTTTTCAATTGATCTCGATCAACGTCCAAATTCAGATAAATTTTTGTATAATTTTCTTTTTTGAGTTAAAATTTTTTGTATAATATATGTTTGATTTCTGGGTATTTAATAAAATTATTCATTTTATTGTATTTTTGTA
>CATIWJ010500330.1:0-12780 GCA_949640765.1 Croton laevigatus | reverse complement strand
CCAACTATCATAACTAAAATATGATAAATTAGGTTTCAAAATTTGACAAATTACCTTATTGAATTTTGATTTCAATATAAGGGGTTCAAAAATTTAGGTTAAGCAATGTCCCGTGTTCAATATCTGACATTGTATATGGAGTAATTTAAATCTTGAGGCCGGTCACTTTGCCTATGAGACATATGCAATTGACAGATATGCATTATCGACCTATCAAGTTAATCATCTAATAGTTGAAAATCAAAGAAAAAAGTTCTGTTGAGTTGATCATCTGGTAGTTAAAAATGATAATAAAGAATTGACAAAATTATGTGAAAGTTTTTTTTTTTTTTTTGAACCCGGAAACTTTTTAAATGAGAAATTATAATTTTTGTTGTATGATTTTTATGTTAACAAATGAGCAAATTTTCAATCAAAACATAATAAATCCCAATTATATTATTTTTTATTAAAAATATTTAGTTGCGTTTAATTTAGCGGTTTCATATAACTCATAATTACTTATAATTTAAGTAGTATTTGATAAACATTTTAGTTGTTTAAACCCCTAGTCTGTTGAACTACAAAATATTAAATTTTAATGTATGTCATGATAATTTTAAACTGTAACAATAATAGCTATTATTTTTTTAAATAGCTATTATTTTTTTTAAAAAAAAAATAATAGAAATTCTTCTTACCGAAAGAGGAAGTCGGGATACTGTTTTTATTTTTAATTTAATATCATATACTTTTATTTATCCTACTGGACATATTAAAATTTTCTTTACAAGGGAAATAATTTTTTCTTTTAATTCAATAGAAGGACTAAACATAAAAATTCGAACTCGCGATTAAGAGATTACAACATATCGCGTTAACTACTAGATTAGAACATATCGCGTTAACTACTAGATTAGATCCTTAATTTCTTAAAAAGAAAATAATCTACTGAATTAAAAATAAAAGAAGTACAATTTTTTAAAATTGAAAGAACAAAATTACTTTTTTACTTAATATTTAAATGTATTTAAGTTAATCATATTAATTATTATTTTTTTAACAATATAAAACAAATCTATTTTTCAAAATTTAATTTTATTGGTTTAATAAAAACTTAATTTTAACATCAAATACAGAAGAGGTCTTTCGAGTTTTGGCCTAGTTCATCGTTCAATTTATTGCTCTCCTAACTATCATAACTAGAATATGATAAATTAGGTTTCAAAAGTTGACAAAATCACCTTATTGAATTTTGATTTCAATATAAGGGTTAAAAAAAATTAGGTTAAGCAACGTCCTATGTTCAATATATGACGTTGTGTATAAAGCAATTTAAATCTTGAGGCCGGCTATTTTGCCTATGAGGCACATGCAATTGGCGAATATGCATTATGATCCTATCGGATTGACCATTTGGTAGTTAAAAATCAAAGAAAAAAGTTATGTCAAATTGACAATTTAATAGTTAAAAACTTTAAAAAAAAAAAATGAAAGTTGACAAAATTATGTGAAAGATATATTTTTTTTTTGGAACCAGAAAACTTTATAAACGAGAAATTATAATTTAATTGTATGATTTTTATGTTAACAAATGAGTTAATTTTCAACCAAAATATAATTAAAAGTTTTATAACCAATAAAATTGATATTTACACATAATAATTCCCAATTATATTATTTTTCATTAAAATATTTAGGTGCCTTTAATTTAGCAGTTTCATATAATTAATATTATACCTAACGGTTATAGTTTATGTATTTGATAAACATTTTAGTGGTTTGAACATATTTTTGAATTAGGGTGCTGAATTTTTTTTTTTTTTTTTTTTTAGTATTTTGCTTTGATATTTTCTAATTATGAACATATTTTGAATTGTTTTTAAATATACTTTTAACAAAATAGTTCTGAACATACTTTGAACTTTTGGTTAACATATTTTGAACAATTAAATTTTTACATATGTTTATTTTTAACTTGTCATTTTTATTTTTATTAATATTTTTTTTTTCAATTTTGGAAGGAAACAACAAATACATCAAATGCATCAATTTTATTTGAAAATTTTGTAGATTTAATTGTATTATTTAGTAATTTTTTATTTAATTATTTGTAATATAAAATATATATTCTTCCATTAATATAGTTTAATATATATTTTTACTATAAATTATAATTTTTATAGCATTTATTGTTTATTATTATTTTTTATAATATATATATATATATATGATATTAAATTTTGTAAGATTATAATATAAATTAAAAATTTTTAAATTTTATTTAATAAAAATAAAAAGTTATATTAATAAAATGATAAATTAACTTTTTTAATTGAAATATGTTTTTAAAATTTAATTATTAATATGTAGTGTTAATTAATATTAATTTTTATGATATTTATAGGATAGAGAATGTAATACACTCTTTTTAGATGAAAAGTGAGATTTTTTTAAAGTTTAATATGAACTAAATAATTAGTTTTATCATAATATCTTAAAAAATAATTAGTTTTATCAACATTTATTAAAAAGATATTTGTTTTTATTTTTTTAATTATTAAAATAGTTAATTTTATCAAAATTTATAAAAAATATAACTATTTTGTCAAAATTTGTTTTAAAAAACTGGCTAATTTTATCCCACCTCTTTTGTAAACCATCTCTTTATAATTCATGGATAAGACAATAGGATCGGCACTTGCTGAGACCGTGAGATCGAAAATTAGTAGCACCTTAGGGGCGGCATTAATTTTGTGGTGCGGTTTCTATCGTTTTTGTTGACCATATAACCCCTTTTTTTTTTGACAAAACCATATATATAACACATTTTAATACGAAGAAATGAGGGCTGCCTGCTCTACGGAACCAGCTAGTTGCTCTGTGTATCAATCCGAAATTCAGGATTGAGTTGGAAAGGTTATTAATGCCCTTCTTTCTATCCTACCCTACCTTGTGACCATCTAACATGGAAGCTTGCTTAAGTAAAGTAATTGCATTGGATGCTTCACTTGACAAGGGTTTCTAATAGCATGCCTACTCTCAATTATTGGAGTGGACATGTATTACAAATTTTATATAAAATAATTTGAATTAAAACGGTAAAGTGATTTTTTAAAATTGATACTATCTCTGTATTTATATTTTCTTTTTTAGTGTATTTTTTAATTTTTTATATTTTTATTTATAATAAATTTTATAATTATTTATTATCATTCTTTATTGGTATCGATAAAAAAATAAATTTTTGTAAAAAATTAATAATTATTTATTATTTTTTTTATATTGATATTGATGAAAAAACTAATTTTCTTGGAATAATTATATAATGAAACAGTGATGACTAATAAAATTAATACATTTGACATTAATTTCAATTACCTATAAATAATTAATAAGTGACTGTATTAAATATAGCATTAATTGTTCATAGGTAATTGAAATTAATACCAAATGTATTAATTTCATTAGTTGGTTACGGCACGTCATCTGCTGACGTGCCGTCACTGTTCCATTATATAATTATTCATTTTCTTGATATTTGTGTCTTTAAGGTATAAAAAAATTAAAAAAAATCAGAGATAATATAACTCAATACGGATAATATATTACTTGTTCGAAATTTTTCTTTTCAAAATGTATAAACTAGCAAAGTTTACGCCAGACGTGATCCCTGCTAATCATATATAACTAACATTTACACAATCAAATAATTATAATAGATAACTGATCATTTGATTGAAACTCATTATATCTCAATGGTCCACCCCTTCTTATCTTCAATCACACCCATCTGGATTCCAACCAGGATTGAGTAGAGTTTTTGGGATATTGAGTCAGCACCTGTTCTGTATTCAAATCTGCACAAATAATCATTTTTATTAACACAAGAAATTGTTTTATTCTACTGGAAAATTAAAAAATAAAGTATAGTTTTTTACATTTTATTTTGATACGTAATCGTACCAACCGGAGCCAGCACTACAGCAGTCCCGGTGCAAAAAACTTCATCAGCATCGGCTAGTTCCTCCACCGGAATAGCCCGTTCTTCAACCTGAAACATGTGAAGATTTTTTTAATATATTTTGAATTTAATTTTTATGTAAAAATGATTTCTAATTTTTTTTTCTATGACCTTATAGCCTTGATCTTGAGCAATTTCTATAATGCTTTTTCGAGTAATCCCAGGAAGAATAGTACCACTTGTAGGAGGAGTTGAAATAACATTACCCTGAAATTAATTAAAAAATTAATTAATGATTAGATTGTACTAAATTAAAATAGTATTTTGATTAATGATTAATTAAGCAAATACCTTAACAATGAAAATGTTAGAAGCAGAGACTTCCTCCAAATATTTCTTTTCCACAGAATCAAGGTACAATACATCAGAAAATCCTTTGCTTTTTGCTCTGGTCATTGCATTCAGAACCTATATAAAAATAAAAAGATTAGTAAATAATTACTATTACAATTTACAATACAATAACCATTTGAGATGGTAAGAAATAAAAAGTCACCGGAGCATAATTGCTGACAGCTTTAACGCCACCAGCTCCGCCAGGAGAAGCGCGGCAGTATTGTTGTTCAATGAATAAATTCAAAGGTGCAAGGCCTCCCTTAAAGTAATTTCCGACAGGCGAAGCATAAACCATGAAGGTGTATTCAGATGAAGGTGCCAAACCCAGTACTGGACCTGTGCCAATTAGCAATGGCCTTATATATAAAGTCCCTTTTCCTGGAGGAGGAACCTGCTTACACATTTACAAAATAAGATCAATTTTTTTTTAAAAGAACGTATCTTTGATTTAGAAGAATTAATCAGTTAGTTAAATACCCAACGCTTATTGGCAAGTGCAGTTTGTTTAACAGCAGAGATAAATTGATGAATTGAAGGAGAAGGCATGCACATTCTTTCAGCTCCAATACTCATTCGGATTGCGTTTAAATCTGGACGGAATAACAGAAGGCCTCCGTTTTCCTTTCTGTATGCTTTTACTCCTTCAAAGATTCCCTGTATTTAAAACAGAATCTAATTAGTTAACTAGTTGAATCTTGCACTTTCTGGGGAATGCTTTAGTAATTAAATCCTTGCCTGGCCGTAATTTAAGATTCCGGAAGAAGGGCTCAATGAAATATCTCCGTAAGGACTGATACTTCCTTCTTCAAAGCTCCCATCTTTAGTAGATTTCATTACATACATGAAATCAGTTGGCGAAAGACCAAATCCAAGATTATCCCAATCATAATCAGCACACTCATCATCACTGAAACCCAAAATTAAAAAAATGGATTCAAACAAAAACTGCAATTAGTATCTTAATAATTAATAAATCAAAGACAGAGCTTTTCCCTTTTTTATTCTTTTTCATTTACCTGTAAGTAGCTGGTTCTTGCAGAGAAGATGCAGCTTGAGATGTATAACTAAAGTAAGCTCCAAACTGGAAATTAATGTACAGATACAGAACAGCTTAATGTAATTATATAGTCCTAATCAAGCTTATCATTTTAATTTCATGGGTATAGAAAATAAGATCTAGTACCTTCGATTGAAAACTAGAAGAAATCCGGGAAGATTGAAGCATACTGCGAATGGCTGAACTTGAATGAATCATGATTATGGTTTCTTTAAAGCAGTGAAGGATAAAACGGAGGATATTAATTAATAGTTGAACTAGTAAAAGTTTATTATTGGTATGTATATATATATATAAACAGGGCACTACAATTGGGAGAAATATAGGGAGAGAGTATTAAATAAGTTACTATGATCCATGCATGTGTTTTCGTTTTTTTTTTAATCAGAGAAGATATATCATACATGCGTTTTTTATTTTTTATTTCCAAATAGTTAGAAGACAGATACTCAAATCAAAATTGGAGATTCAGATGTCACTTGGACACTTGTGATCAACGGTCAGTAGTTCATCGGGAGCTACAATTATGAGCTGTTAATATTTTTTTTTCAAAAAAGTGAAAAATGTAATACTCTACTTAATGATATTATTGATTGATGTGTTAAGTTAAATAATAGATAATTTTTAAATTAACGTGAATAAATAGTGATAGAATTTACAGTTATGTGATAATTGTTTGAGTATGTTTAATTTTTTTTTATAGGAGTTGAATTTTTTTTTTTATACTTTTTCAATTATAGACCCATAATATAAAAATTGCACTTTATATAAATAAAATGAAATTAAATATAAATGTGGAGAAGTGAAATAAGGCCACAAATAAGTAAGTGATAACTGTAACAGACAGTTGTATTGTGCTCTCAATTTATATAAACTGGTCACTGCTTTTAATTTCTAATGTTAGCAGTGGCCATAATTTAAGTATGTTTTTAAAAATAAATAAAAAAACAAGTCACTATTTGAGGGTTAAGATTTTTTTGGGTTCATTTATTTATGTCTTTAATTTCACGAAAAAATGTTAAAACCGTTAATTTCGACGGTTTTAACTTTTTCGTGAAATTAATAATATAAATTCAAATTCTATAAATTAAAACTTACTAGATTTGATCTCAGAACTGCATAGATATAATTCACCACTTAATTTAAAAAATAAAAATGAAACAAAAATTTTGAAAAGAAAAGATGGAGTAGCGTCTTGTACTACTAGCACAAGTTGTCATTGCCCTTAATTGCCTCACCAAAAATCTAAAAGGTTGGGAAAGGACATGAAGTCTTTACGTAGCTTAAGCATTTGAGCAAGCCAGTCCATAACAATCATCTCTAGCTCCGTGGATGGTTTCAATGGGTTCAGGATCATGCGGTGCCGTTTCCAGCAAGAGAGTTTGGAGGTAGCCAGGCCGGACTTGGGAAAGTACGGGGTAGGTTTCAATTTTTCGGTAGTAATCTGCAATGAAATCAACGACTTGGTGAGCTTGTTAGCGAAATTCTTAGAGGCCCAGGGGCTCGAACTGGCTGGTCTCAGTTACGTTTGCTGTAATGCTCATATTTGGAGGACTGAAAAGAAGAAAACATTGCTGGAACTAAATTGTATGTCAGAGACAATTACATCGACACGCAACATTTGAAGGCGGCGTCTGTCTAATCGGTTGCTGTATGCCTAAACATTTATTTGTCATGATTGATGAGCTCTCGTCCGCACCTACCAATAATGACCCAAAAAGATGTATAGAAGCACATTCTATAAAACTATACATAAAATACTGTATTATAATTATTAGTAAGGAGAGAGCCATTATATGGGTAATGGAAAGTTTGGGTAGGAAGAAAATTGCAGCCTTTCCGAATAAGAGTAGAATATGAGCATCCAGAGGAGGAACTCATGAGTTTGTGGTTTTGTGCTTTCCACAAAAAGGGAGCTGGGAGTAGGGCTGCAAACGAGTCGAGCCGAGCCGAGCCGAGCATTGGCATGCTCGCGCTCGGCTCGTTTATTAAACGAGCATAAAATTTGAGCTCGAGCTCGGCTCGTTTATTTGACGAGCTTAAATAAAAGCTCGAGCTCGGCTCGTTTAGGCTCGATAATTTTCGAGCGCTCGAACTTCGCTCGTGAGCTCGAGCTCGAAAGCTCGTTAAGATTAATAAAACAACAATGATTTAGAGTAAATAGGTTTAGTTTATTTGCTCAAATTACAAAATTACAATAATTTTTTAAGAAAAAGTAAATTTACAAAAAATGAAATCAAAGAACACTAATATTTTTATTGAAGTTTCTGAAAATACAGATCATATCTTCGAAAAAATTACAAATGGTAAAAATAATTTCCGCATAATCTTCAACGTCTTCTTCAAAATCTTCCCATCAATGCTACGAACTAATAACCAAATCAGAAACAAAAAATTCAAGCCATCATTGGAAATCAAAAGGGAACCAACGCCATTTTAATATAGAGCATTAGATCTAGTCCAGTAAACAAAAAAAAAGAGAGAAAGAAACAGATCCATTCATGGAGGAGGAGCAATTACCATGTAATCAGCAGTAATGAAAGGATCGTTAACAACAAGAAGAAGTTGAACATCGTCTCTCTGCAGAGAGACTCTAGCAACCGACCTTTCTATCCTTTTGGAACCTAAATTTTCATTTAAAACAACACAAATCAGACCTTAAATCACTGAAATCAACTTCACAGTAACTTCAAAAATGGTAGAGAAGTAAGATCTATCACATAAATCAAATCACAACAAAAATAAATCTGAAAATAGAAGACAATAATCTAAATCTATCACACAAATCAGATCATAACAAAAATAAATCTGAATAAATCTGAAAATAGAAGACAATAATCTAACATGACCGAAAAATTACCCATGACTAAAACGAATGAAGAATCGCAGCTGATCTAGCAAGTTCCATAGTGGAATAGCGTAGCAAAGGCTGTGATAGTGGAGATTAGGGAAGAAGAAAGCGAAAGAGAAGGGATAGGAGAGTAGGTAACGGCGGTGATGCAAGGCTGGGTGCGGCTTGCGACCGGACGGATGGGGGTGGGCCGACGCCGGACTGGTGGGACTTGGTGGTGGCTATGGAAGTGAAATCGGTGAAGATGAAGGAGAAAGGAGATAGATAAGAGAGAAGAGGCAGAGATGAAGGAGAAAGGAGGGAAAAGAGAGGAGGCGGCTGTGTATTAGGGTTAGGCAAATTTTTAGGTTAAGTTTATATATATATATATATATATATATATATATATATATATACGGGTAAATGACACATGGCTCGCGAGCGGCTCGTTTGCTCACTAGCCATGCTCGAAAACTGCTCGTTTATAAATGAGCTCAATTATGGCGCTCGCGCTCGGCTCGTTTATCCGACGAGCGAGCTCGAGCGAGCATTTATCGAGCCGAGCAGCGAGCCGCTCGCGATCCACTCTGCTCATTTGCAGCCCTAGCTGGGAGCATATATGTAATTGACATTTTTGGAGTAAATGAGAGAGTAAATCCTACCTTTGTCAACTGTTGCCTGATTTGATTAGGAATCCACGTTTTTTCTAGTTTGTAAGTAGGGTGTACACGAATTGAATCGAGTCGAACAATAATAAGTGCGGTTTGATTCGTTAATATTTTATTGAAGGTTGGTTTAGATTCTAGTTTGATTCAAACTTCAAATTGGAGTTTGAGTTTAGTTTGTTGAATATTCGATATGTTTGAGCATTCGATTTGTTAGTTCTATTCAAAAGCTCGATTTAAAATAGAGTTCGTTTAATCTGTAGGCAGATTAAAATAAGCTCGAATCGAAATAGAATTCAAAATATTCTATAAGTTCAAATTTTACTCGAGAATTCAGATCGTTGTTCCTATAAATTTGCCTAATTGCTAAAATGATATTAGTTTTATAAAGGTTCGTTGAACAGTTCTTTAAATCATACTTTTATTCGAGCTCAGTTCATTTAATATTTGAATTTGAAAGTTCAATTTGTTTAAAAATTAAATTCAATTCAAATCAAACTTTTTTCGAACTGACCCACGAATATCGCACTTTGATTTGTTTACAATTTTGTTTACAATCCTATTTGCAAGTAATTAATGTTTGACTAATTACATTCTGTTGGGTAGAAAATATATAATAAAAAAAATACTATAAATTCATAAGTTTTGAAATTTTACATAATTATCTATTTTTAAAATAAATTGTTTATTTTTTTAACTATTAATCGGTTACACTATTTAGTCTTTTCGTTCAAATTATTGTTAAACTTCATAAAAAGATATTAACATTATCAACTAAATAATTAATTATGTAAATTTCAAAAACTAAGAAATTTATTTCATTAAATCTAAGGGACTAAAAAGTTATCTAAATTTTCAGATACTTTACAGTATCTTTTTATAACGTAATATTTGAACGAATTATACAAAATTGCAAAAACTTTATAGTAGTTTATACAATATATAAAATGAAATTCTAGTTTTTTATTTTTTTTTTCAACATAGATATCTTATGTCTAGCTTATACTAGGGAGAATTGGAAAAAAATTTGGGATAAACCTCAAATCCGGACATCAGTTCTAGGAAAAAAGTGCCTTACCACTAGACTACCTTTTTAAGCTTAAATGAAATTCTAATTATTGAAAGAAAAAGTTGGGATACTGATTTTATTTTTAATTTAATATCATGCTGTTATTTATCCTCCTATTAAATTTTTCTTTAGAAGGGAAATAATTTTTTTTTAACTCAGTGGAGGATTTTAATCGATAAAAATTCAAATTCATAACCAACAGGTCACAACACATCACACTAAACACATCCTCAATTCCTAAATAATCTGACAAGTTAAAAATAAAAGAAGTGCAACTTTTTAAAATTGAAAGAACAAAATTACTTTTTTACTTAATATTTAAATATATTTAAATTAATCATATTAATTATTATTTTTTAAATATACAATAAATCTATTTTTCAAGAATTTAATTTTAGTGGTTTAATAAAAACTTTATTTTAACATCAAATATATATAAAAATATTTTCAATATATATATATATATATTTTAACTAAAAATTTTCATTTTATAAAAAAAAATAATAGATAAATTTGCCATTATTTATTTTATTGAGAAGGCTTCATGTTTAAATTTGACTTTAGGCCTCTTAGAAATTTGAGCCGCCATACTAAAGTTTTGCTATAGTTTAATTATAATTTTTAGTTTTTTGAAAATTGAGTGAGGATTATGCAAAACATATCTGAGTTGTCCAAAAAAGTTTGAAATCTTAATATGCACTAGTCAAATTATAAAAAAAATATATATATTTTTATCATTTCATTGAATAAAATTTTTATGATGGTAAATAATTTGATATTTTGAAACGTTGTGTGATAGACTGTTAAGCAAGTTTATCTTGCTACCTCAATATGTTATACGGTGAGGGTTCTTCTCATTTCAGTTATCTTTTAAATTTTCTTTTATGTTTTTTAATTTATAAACAAATCGAGTTGAGCAAAGTACTATTAAACTCAAATTCGGTTAATTTACTTTTCAAGCTATTGTCGAATGAGCTTTGATCAAACTGGTATCGAATAGCTCGCGAACGGTTTATTTTCTAAAAAATCATAAATGAAAAATAAAAAACTTAAGTAAATAATTATATATAAATTAGGGGGCGTTTGGTTTGCGCAGGTAAAACGGAATGGAATCAGGAAAGGGAAACAATGAGAAAGGGAAACAGTGAATCGGAATACCTTTTCCTGTTTAGTTATGATCCAGAAACAGAATGGTTTATCCCCTGATTCTCTTTATAACTGTTTAGTTTGAAGCAGAGAATCGGAATCAGAATTATTATGATTAGTTGTATTATTATTATTATTATTATTATTTATGTATTATTTATTTATTTATTATTATTATTTATGTATTATTTATTTATTTATTATTATTATTTATGTATTATTATTATTTATTATTATTTATTATTATTATGTTTTATTATTTATTATTATTATTATTATTTATGTATTTATTATTATTATTATTTGTCACATCTGAAAATTTCGATTAACGGAATAATCTATGGGGTCGCAAGGACTCAATTAGAATTTAAAAAAAAAATAATAATAATAATAACAATTAATTAAAATTTATATTAATTAGGACATGATTAAAATTAGAATAGAGTTATGAAAACTAAATGAAAATTAATTAAATAAGGACTAAATTACAAAAGGAAAACTCAAATGTGGAATGCAGAATATTCTTAAAGGAAATTGTTAGGTGGCAAGCTAAGTTGAATGGTGGCAAATGCGTGAGTAATGTGGCAATAAATTGGTGTATTTCAAAAAAAAAAATAAATAAATATATAAATAAATTTTGCATGCAATAAAAGTAAAAAGAAGGATGAGGTGGCGGGTGTAAGGTAACGTGTAAAAAAGTTGTGAATTTGGGGGTGTGTCAGCTAGCAGGTGTCATAGCCTTGAGTTTTAAGCATTAAACCCAAGACTATAACTTATCTATTTTATACTTTCAACTGAAATTAATAATAGTTTTGATCAACTTAGTATTATCACTCCTCACCAAACCAAAACTTTTGTTAGAATAAATATTTACTGACATTTTGAAAGATTACAGAGAAGAACAAGAAGGTTCTGGTACGAAAATAATGGTGTGATAATAGAGGCAGTTTGATAGAATGAAGAGGAAGGAAACTTGAAATATAAATTCGTTATTCTTCCTTTGTTTTCAAAAACTAACCATAAACAGCAGCTCCTGGGAGTCTTTAGAACATATTCAACGAGAAAAACTTGACAAACAACCATCAGAAACAAAGGTTCTAGCTGAACCACGTTAAGAGGGCATCAAACTTTCAGAGCTTGTAGCGTGAGCTCCGGTCAACCATTCTGAATTCTGAGACCATGTTCGGGTCGGCGATGAAGAAAGGAAGCTAACGGTGGCGGTGTCGTGGGCTGTGGTGGTCGGAATAATTATCGGGCCCAACTGGACCGTCGTTTCCGAAACGCAGCAGAGTCGGAGAAGAAGAAGATGATGTAAGTTCGGTCCGATCTAAAGCTTGGGTTCGGTTTAGTTGGTCTGATCCAAGAGTCTGGGTCTGGTCAGCTTGAATACGACGGCGTTTTAACCAAAACGGCGTGTTTTGGATAATTCCAGTCTGGTCCCTCCACGTTATTTCCCATCTGACGCCTAGAATTTTGGTAAATTTCGGTCAAACCCCAGTTTCTTTCAATTTGGTCCTTCCGTGTTTGGTAAAGTACCTAAAACTTTAATTAACTCTTCAATTAGGTCCAATAGCTTATTTATTTAATTAAATTGAGTTTTATTTTTAAATAAACTATTTTAGGGACTTAATTAAATTATTTAAACATCATATTTGACTATAAAATGTGGCAAAA
>CATIWJ010500247.1:0-38566 GCA_949640765.1 Croton laevigatus | reverse complement strand
TTAGCACACTAATCCCATATTGGAAATTAGAGTTTATATAATCCATAAAAAAATGAAAAAATATATTAAATATTTAAACTTTTGAAAATAACTAAAGGGAATGACCATTAGTTATAGTTACAATATAAATTTCCAATATGGGATTAGTCGAGCAAAATTGTCATCTTATGATAAATTTGAAATCACGTTGCTTGTCTGGTGACCAATGCATGCGCCACTGATTATAGTAACAAGTTCTTCAAATTTAGTGGTGAAAGGGTACAGGTGTCTGTTTTGTCTGCCATATTTATATCGGATTTGCGTACAGGTTTGGGCATGGATTCAAAGATTTAAAATTATAAGAACGTAAGTGGGGTGTAGCTCATATGGTAGAGCGCTCGCTTCGCATGCGAGAGGTGCGGGGAATAATATTTTGTCATTTTCCTTAAATCAATTCAAAATTCTAGTTGCTTCCAGGTTGGTTTTTAAGATTAAATAAGTAATTGCTTAAAGTGCAAAGATTTCTAAATAAAAGAGCATTGAAATGAGTAGATTTCATTTCATAAATGAATTAATACTCATTCTGTTTTAAAACAAGCAGGGTGTGCTTTACTCCTCAAAGCATCTTATCCATAACCATCCCTTACATTAAATTAAAGGGCCAATGGCTTAATTGCATTAATAATTAAAAATATTGTTAAAGCATGAAAATTTAAACATTTTTAGCAGTTTGAACTGAGAATTTCAGTTGAAGATTATATTTTCACTGTAATGACCAGTTGTCCAAATTGTAATCGTTTATTATAAATTTATACAGATTGTAATGTAACGACCAGTCATTCAAAATGTAAATGATTATTATAAATTTATCGAAACAAAACAGGTATTTGCATTGCAGAATCCAATAATTTGCATTAACTCATTGAACTGTACAAAAGAAAATTAAAAGCATTGAATCCGAAATTTCTGAAAAGAATCTGTAACGTCTACTTGGTCCGTTTGAGCACTTCTGTACAGCTCCAGCCTCCTTTTCTATTGAGGTTCTTCTCTGCCTCACTGCTGAATCCTCTTCCAACAAATCAGACAACTGATTTTTCTGAAACATAAATTGATACATAATTATTCAATGACGAACAATAACATATTGGTACAGATGAAAAAGGAAAAGAAAGAATTGTATTTTCACTTCTTTCTGTCCCAATTCTGCAAAGATATGCTCGTTTTGCTTCTCGGACTTCACAGTTACATGACAGTTTCGAATGGAGTTTCTTAAACTTGCAGAAACCATTTCCACATAAGACGAGACATTACTTCCTGTATGTTCAGAAGATACAAAATCAGAGTCAATGAATAGTGACAAAACTTACAGCATAATCACAAGTGTCTTTGGTTACTTACCAATTTGGCCTAATATAAGAATCGTTGTATCTGTCCAAACTTGAATGTGCAAGATTTCTGTGCTTCTCGATATCTTGAGGAAGCTTCCTGAAAATTTCTACGGTCAAGTAACAGCACTCCATGTCAACTAGATGTAAAGTTGCTTTCCTGCTTTCTTCTCTCATCCGTTCCAATGGTTCAGTCGCAGCAATGCTCACTCCCACTCTAAAAGTTGATGCTGTTTTAGTTCCTGTAACAAAGGAAGAAGCAACCTCTTATAAGTGAAAACTTCGATAATCCTGAACAAATTTCAGTGTTTGAAGACGAAATTGGATTCATTCAATTTCTCCACCCCAAGAGATGCTTAATCTATTATCTTCTCCTGATCAAATGGCTAGAATTTATTTGTTCTTATTAAACAAAATAATATTATATTAAGCAGATTCAGGAGGTCAGAGGCGTAAAATTTGGAGGTACCTGCCAGTGTCTCACAGATAGATTTTTGAATCAGCTCCTTCAGTATAGCATGGACCTGAAGTCATTTTAAAAGGAAAACATCAAACACTACTGCAGAAATATGGTTATCTAATGGAAATATGATGAGTACCGCATCAACAGCTGCCTCCGCTGGACCTCTGATAGTTATCACAACCGATTCAATAAGACAGCGACGACCTTGTTCAGGAGCCATTAGCTTTAGTTATCAGCGTTCTTACATTATCCATTGAAAGCTGTTTATAATATTGGAGCCTTTTCAAAGCAGATGGTACCTGATTATCCAACACACAATATATTTTATCACCACAGGACATCTGCAGAGAACAGGTATTACACAACTCAAATTGCAGATTAACACGAGATGAGTAAAACTAGCATTATATTCAATTTTTCAAAATAAGGAATTACAAGCAATTCTCAGCTTCAAGATGGCATATTCATCAAAATCCATTCCATCATTTCTACAAGAGATTTTGCCTTCCTCATCACATGTCTTTTTTTTTTTATCTTTGAGAATCACCATCATCATTGACCTGTCCATCCATTGTCATTTTTTATATTCCCTCAAAATACCGGGACAGTATTTCTAAGAACAGTGTAATGCTGGGAAAGGAAGGTATCAATTAAACTAAAATTTATTTTCACAAAAATGCTAATAGTGATATATAAAAATATATAGTAACTCCAATATCCATTTTCAAACTGATCCAAAATGAACACTGAAGACATGTTAATTTAGAATATGCATAATAAACTGAAGTAAACATGCATGCATTTGAGAAAAAAAAAAACGAGGACTGCCCATGACAAGTGAACCAAAATGAATCAAAATAGTAAACTACAAAAATTGAAAATAACTCTAGTATCCATTTTAAAAACTGAACCAAAACGAAACAGAAGACATTTTTGATTTAAAATGCACACAATAAACTAAAGCTGATACACATTCGAAGGAAATGCCAATGTCTAGCCATAAGAACTGAAGATATCATTGACCAAAACCTGGAAAAGATGTAAGATAAAAAATTAAACATTCGTCGGAGGCACTTCTCTTAATATTGTTTTATCAATGAACTCTGTACAAGAGCTGTACTGCAAAAAATATATTGCAGTTCACCATCAAAAGCCTGCAATTCTTTCACAATTTGAAGGCATTAGCATTCTAGATATAAACGGTCATAATACGTAGAAAGTAACATGCTCACATACATGAATTGTATTCCAATGAGAAGAGGCGAGGAGAGAAGCTATCACAAGCACCAATCCTTGAGGAAGAATCGCCTAATCTATAAAAAGTGACAATGTCGTCAATGTCCCTGCCCAAGAACTAGAAAATTGATTGCAACTGTTGTCTTCAACGACTCAAGTACTAATGCATGTGCAGTTAGGTTGAATCATACCTCATGAAAGAAACACAGCAGAGAAGAAGGGCCGTGAAATAGCATTAGATGCATCTATCTGTCGATGAGATGCAAGCAAACGATTATTTCTTCATTGACTAATCAAGAAGAAAGCCAAATTTGATCATCTGAGCCAAAAATTCAACCACTGAATTAAGATAGCCACCTAGGTGGAAGGCATTGAGCATCACTTCACAAATTTCTTGATCAGGAGAAACACCATTAGCGAGCATCATACAGAAGAAGTACTTGGCTTCAGTTGGTAAACGCCGTTTGCACAATCTTCTAATCACAGCACTATAATCTCTGATTGAAACTTCAAAACCCCTTTCTAACATTTGACAGAAGTATACAGCTGCTCTGTTGACATCACCCTTAGCACAATGTGCCTTAATTATTGTAGTATAAGCAACTTTACTCAGATTTAGTTTTTGATCTTGAAGAGCAACCATTAGATTGTCAGCATCTGTTAGATCACCATACACACAATGGCCATTGATGAGAATGTTGTACGTGACTGATGTAGGCTCAAGGTTATGCTGTAACATCTTATCGAAAAATTGAGATGCTTTTCTTATGTCTTTGGCCTTGCAAAATGCTTGGATGATGGTATTATATGTGACTTGATCAGGAATTAGACCTTCAGCATGCATGTATGCAAGTAATTGGCAAGCTTCTTGCAACTTCCACTGTTTGCAGAGTCCTTTGATCATTACAGTGTATGTGATATGAGTTGGCCGTATCGCTTTTGCTTTCATCTGTGACCGCAGCTCAAGCAATTCCTGAACATTACCCTCTTCACAATATGCATTCAGAAGGGTGGTAAATGTTATTGCATTTGGTTCCAATCCATGCAGCTTGATTTTGTCCAACAACCTTTTAGCCTCAGTTACGTTCTTGTTTTTGCAAAGCCCATTTATAAGACAATTGAAAGTGACTATAGTGGGAGATATGCCTTTCTCTCCCATTTGTTCGTATAATTTTATGGCCTCCTCAACATTACCATGTTTTATACACACATCAATCATAATATTAAAGAGATTGACGTCAGGTGTCAAGATGCTCCTCGTCAAATAATCAAAATACATTCTAGCCTCTGATATCATCCCTTTATCATGAAGTCCCATGAGGATAGCATTGTGTGTAAATGAGCTTGGGAAGATTCTGCTCAAGCACATGTCATCATATAGCTGGATTGCATGTAAGAGATCCCCTTGCTTGCAGTGGCCATGAATAAGGATAGCGTATGTAACAAGATTAGGAGTTAGCCCTTTAATTACCATCTCTTGAATGATCTTCCAGGCTCTGCTCATCAAACCAATAAGACAAAACCCTTTCGCAAGACTGTTGTAGGTTACTATATCGGGATGTACTCCATGCTTCTCCATATCATTTGCAAATTCCATTGCCTCTTCCATTGCACCAGCTAGACATAGCCCATGAATAATAATATTATAACTATATGCATCAGGAAGAAGTCCACACTTGAGCATCAAACAAAAAAATGATCTTGCAACGTCTACAAAACCCAAGTCACAATACCTCGACATGATGGTGTTGAAAGATACAAGAGAGGGCCCAAACTCCTTCCATTCAATATCCCGTAAAAATGAAACTGCATCTCGAAACCTAGACTGTTTGCATAGGCCATCTACGACTATGGAACTAGTGTGCTCACTCTGAGGGGTGCCACTAACTTGAATATCATTATATAAATCCCACATTATGTGAGTGTGCCTTAAATTGTGCAAAATACAATTATAAGTTTGTATTGAAGCTCCAAAATTCAGGTCTTTCATCTTTGCAAGAACAAAGAGAGCATCATGAACCATCTCAGATCTTGAATAAGAACAAGCAAGCATATCCCACACAACGTTACTCGAATCCCAGCTCTTAAAGCTGCTAGAAAGTAGCTCACAAAGAGAAGGAGCTGATCCAGATCCTATCAAATATCAATACAAATCTATGAACAAAATGAACAAAATCAAAATTTTCAAGAAACAAAAACAACTTCATGAAGCTAATACAGTATTTTATTGTGTTATCATCAAGAACAAAATTGTTCTCCAACAGCAATGCTCATTTAAAAACTTGTTTGTTATAATGGAAATCCAAAATATTGTGGACTTGATTTATTTGGAAGGAATGAAAATATTAGTTTTACTTCTGCACATCAATTTTTAAGAAAACAAACCTTCTTCTCGAAGCATTTGGTCCAAAACCAGACGCAACTCCTTCAGTCGCCTCTTTCTTGCCAGTAAATGTGAGATAACAAGCTTTGACACCCTTGAGTGTTGAAACCCATATTCGTCCCTCAAGAAATAAAAGAAATTCACTGTAGAATCTGTATCCTCAACACTCAAATATCCTATTATTTGATCAACCTGTGAAGCATTAAGCATTGAAAGCTGATCTTTAAAATAAAATCCATCAACAAATCTCCTAAAACCCAAACCCCTCAGATTGGAGAGAACCAAGTGAACAAGGTCTCCAGAATCTGGAGTAATTGAGGTGGTAATAGGTTCATCAACAAGTCTTGCAGCAAAGGAGGCGAAAGGTTTAGCAACTTCAAAAGAAGAGAGAGAGAAAAGCATTTTTGATTTCAAAGTAAAATGAAAGGGCTTTCTCCATTTCCTAAGCATAGAAAGGATTTGGGGATTTCGGGTTGCATCTAAACAAGGATTCTTTCATTTTGGGTTTTATTTTCATTTTGATCTTTTAATTTGAAAATCATTACTTTGCTTCTAATACCACACAAATTGAGACTGCCCAAAATTTGCAACTCCAGTGCCAAACATGAACTTTTTCATAGCTTCACTGATCATACAAACTTCATTTGTTTCTGCTGAATTAGCTCAGGTTCTTTGCAACATTCATGGCAAGCCAATAAAAATCCAGAATAGAAACATTCCAAACAAGAAATGAAATGGAAAGTTTCTTTTGAAGAGCTGCTGCAAAAGAGAGAATCAGAATTGGAAATAAAGTTTCTTAAATATCAAGTAATGAAAAATCAAGAGTCTGAATAATATATATAATGCTTTCCTAGTTGAATTCTGCACATGTAGAAATGAATGGATATGGTTTCATAGTCCAGAGGGCAGAAACAGCACATAATTTTAGCTGTTAACTGAACAACTACTCTGCATATTCCAGTTATTCCTGTCTGCGCATGGCCAACCAAAGAAACGGATGATGGAGCTCCGTTTGGCAACTTCAATTGCGGCAGCAGCAGCGTTAAGAAGCAACGTCGGAGCTGGTTTGGTCCGACGTCGGAGCCACTCTTTCTTACTGAATCGAAAGAATAGAACGAAACAGAAGGAATTGGGTCTGTTGAATATTTAGGGGTTGCGATTTTATTTCAAGCGAAAGGGAATTGGGACCTTGGTGAAACGATGTCGCCGTGGGGTTATTAAAACATACGGTGCCGTTTCTTAACCAAGGAAAAGTTGGGTAACTCGGACCGTGTTCGCGTTTTTATTTGAGTCAATTAGTTTTCTCCGAGTTAAACCGTGTCCACTCATTTTGTAAATCGTATTTCAATATCCTCTATTTTTACAAATTTTAACGTATATTAATTAAATTATTAAAACTAAATAGCCATTTTGATGTCTAATTTCTTACAAATAACCTTAATAAATATAGCTCAGAAAATAAAAAATAAAATAAAACTAGCCTTTTTTATATTATTGTTTGAAGAAATAATAATAGCCAAAAATTATAAATTATTTGTTTACACATATTTGTAAAATTTTTAAAAAATAAAAAAAATATAACTACCAATATGACTAATAATTTTGAAAAAGTACGACTAAAGTATAAATATAATTTAAAATAAGTTTAATAAATGTTTAAAACATATTTAATAAACAAGTTTTAATGAACATTTAAGAACTAATGCTATACTACATCTAGCAACTGAAAGAGAACAACAAACTGGAATGAGATGATATTCCTACCTCAATTATGGATGTATTGCATTTTGATATAAGTAATACATATATATACACTTTGAATATATACAAAAGTATATACAAGCCCTTGAATTACCATCTCTTTATTTTCTTTTAGAAAGTAGGTTCACCACAGGTCGTTCAAGATCGGCTAATACTGACTGTAGTAATGACCAGTCATCAAAACTTAAAATGATTATAAATTTATGGAACCAAAACTGGTAATTGTATTGCAGAATCCAACAATTTGCGTTACACATTGAACTATGTAAACTATAATTTAAAGGATTGAATCCAAAAATTCTGAAAAGAATCTGTAATGTCTACTTGGCCCATGCTACTGCATCAATCTCTGTTTGAGCACTTCTGTACAGCTCCAGCCTCTTTGCAATTGAGGTTCTCCTCTGCATCACTGCTGGATCCTCATCCAACAAAGCAGACAACTGATTTTTCTGAAACATAAATACATTATACAATTAGTGACAACCTGACTACATATAGACAAAGATAAATACAAAAATGAAAGAGAATTGTATTTTCACTTCTTTCCGTCCCAATTCTGCAAAGAAATGATCGAGTAAACTGCGTTTTGCTTCTCGGACTTGACAGTACACAACGGACTTCGGAATGGAGTTTCTTAAACTTGCAGAAACCATGTTCACATAAGACAAGACATTACTCCCTGTTGGTTCATCAGATACAATATCAGAATCATCGAAGTAATGACAAAACATACTGCACAAGCATTAGTGTCTTTAGTTACCAATTCGCCTAAGATAAGAGTCGTTATATCTGTCGAAAATTGAATGTGTAGGATTTCCGCCCTTCTCAATATCCTGAGGAAGCTTCCTGAAAAATTCTACAGTCAAGTAACAGCACTCCATGTCAACTAGCATCAAAGTTGCTTTTCTGCTTTCTTCTCTCATCCGCTCCAATGATTCAATAGCAGCATTGCTCACTTCAATTCTCAAAGTTGGATACTGTTTTAGTTCCTGTAACAATAGACAAAGCAACCACTTACAAGTGAATTTTTAATAATCCAAAAAATTTGTGTCCGAGTATGAAATTAGATTTCTTCAATTTATCCACTCAGGGATGCTTAGTCCGTTATCCTCTGGTGACCCAAATGACTAGAATTTATCAGGGCTTCATTTCTTGTAATTAAACAAAATTGGGTTATATTAAACTGATAGAGGATATCAGAGTCAGATATGTAGAAATTTAGAGGTACTTGCCATTGTCTCACTGATAGATTTTTGAATCAGCTCCTTCAGTATAGCATGGACCTGAAGTCATGTTAAAAGGAAAGCATCAAACACTACTGCATAAAATATGGTTTTGTAATGGAAATACGATGAGTACCGCATCTACGGATGCTTCAGCTGGACCTCTGATAGTTATCACAACAGATTTGATAAGACGACGATAACCTTGTTCGGGAGCTATTAGATGCGGCTGATATCCATCAGCTTCAGTTATATGCTTCCTCACATTATCGATTGAAAGCTGTTTATCAAATTGCAGCCTTTTCAGAGCAGATGGTAATTGATTGTCAAATACAGAATAAATTTTATCACCACCAGGACGTCTGCAGAAAACAGGCCAATATCAAATTGCAGATTATCACAAGATGAGTAAACTAGCATTATATTTGATATTTCATTTTAAAAACACACTGCAGTATCAAAATACATACATGCCATCCAGACGTTCTTTAAATATTTGGTCAAATGAACGGCAGATTTCCATGATCATGTATAATTTTCCCTGCAATTCAAAATAAACAATAAAATTCCCAAAGACCTTGTAACAAGTTTCTGGTAGTCTATAGGTGTATATTTATGTTGCAAGAGGCAAAAAAGAAGGACAAGAGAATCGTAGCTGGATGAAAATGCCACCTGACTTCTATCAGATGGCCAACAATGTAATGAACCTGAAAAAAATAATTGTACGAAAGAAATGCGATGTCATGTTTAATGCCCACCCCAGCATCTGTAGCAACAGGTCTCCCAAGACGGCTCAGTTCTGCTTCTAGCTCAGCAATAGTTTTGTTGATAAGAGACTGAAGACCAGGAATTCGAGACTTGATGACTTGTTCCAAGTGCTGAAAATTTAACCACAGTCAACACCATGAATTAGCGTGACGTGTTAATAGCTCAACAAAATTAGATTAGTAATGCACTTTCATCTGTATATCTCACAAACTAAAATATTTGTACAAATCCTTAATTTGTCAAGTGTGCCCCCCACAGGCATGCCTGCAGTCCTGTATGCGTATGAGAGAGACACATTTGTAAATGCTCATTAACAACTCTGAATACCTTAGAAAGCATCTTCCCCAAATGCTCAGAGCCCATCCTGTGAGCAAGATGCCCGTACTCTGGACTTTGTTGAAAATACTCTCGTTCTCTGCGTCGAGCAGCCATCATGTCAACACTTTTGTTGATATCTGCTTGAGAGCGATTAACAACACCAACCCAAGGAAATTGTAGTTTATATGACTTTCCTTCCAAGATCTGCAAACCCAAAATATTATAAGAAATTCAACGCAGTGAAACTTGAACTTTTTGATGTTAAATTGTTGGCAGCGAATGGAAAAAAAATTACGGAAATACAGGACACTTTTACCTAATCTTTTTGTCCTGTATTTAGTGAAAATTGGTAATGCCAAATCTAACAAAGAAAAATATGTAGTCATCCTAGAATTCTATTAAACTATATCAAGAACCTTCCTTAAATTCATGCAATTATAAGCCAATAAATATGAAAGTGCTATCAAGCATTAATGCATTTTCTAGGACAAAGATGAGCCCTGTGATGTTACTAACAGGCTTCAGAATTTTAAGCAAAAACTATACAATACTTTTCAAGAAAAATTTAAGGTAACCAATGTTAATCAAAATGACTGAAAGTTAACTCACATCAACTGCGTTAGTGCCCTTGTCCATAAGATCAATCTTTGTCAAAACACCAAATGTTCTCTCGCCTAAAATTTGATAAGAACACATTAGATATATGTGATAAAGAACAAGTATATGGAAATAAATACAAATCCAACAACCATTTCATGAAATTAAAATTTCAAAATCCAAAATCTGTCACAGTAGTAATAAATTATCAGCTAACCATTACTCATTGAATGAGAAGTTTTCTTCTTTTGAGGTAATTATGCCCCACAACCAAAAAAAAGTAACATAAAAACAAAAACAGAGATGAGCTAAATTATTTAATTCCCAAATTTTGTTATCCAAAACATAAATGATAATCATTTTCCCACTTATCCATTGCATTAGAATCATATGTTTCACGTCTACAAGTTCGCAATTTCAAAATACCATGTTTCTTCCATTGCCGCAAATGGAAACTCTTATATCCCCTGTTCCATTATCCAAGTTTCACTAATTATCAAATCGTGGATCCTTTCTATTTCAGAATTGTTCAAACTAAAGATAACTTATTCTGAGAAATCAATGAAGTGAATATGTTTGTGGAGAACAATGTCCTAATTTTTACCTTTAGGATCAATTTCACGAGAAATCTTAATTGCATCTGATGTAGCAAGATCTTGATTAGCAGGAGAAATTGCCAGAATAATAGAGTTGGGCTGCGATGGTGCAAATATAATCAGATATATCAACTAAACTACTTCTGAAATTTTCCACCCTAAGAATCATGAAGAGCTACAAAATTAAATCTTTAGCATGAAGCAGAATTCTGGGAACTTATATTATATTGTTACATTTCATGCTCCACTACAGAGGTGAAAATTCACAACAGTCCCCACTTTTAATGACAGTAAACATGGTTAAAATTCAAATGAATCCTGATTAATACTATCTTGCACTAAGTTTCATTTGGTCAGCAACAGAATATAGCCTTTTTAGAATTTCAGTTGAAATTCATTTTAATAAGTTTGAACTTGAAGTAAATATTTCTAGAACAAGTGACAATGTTACCTTTTCAATGTATGACCGAACCATGTTATCAATGTCCTGCACAATGCTTTCAGGTTGACCATCTATCATAAAATTCAAATATTGCTCACTAGACTTGTAATTCAATATGGGAAATATATCTTTTAACAGACATAACTCACTCACCAACAGCAACTTTAGTAAGACCAGGAAGATCAATCAATGTCAAATTTACAACTGCAAAATATGACAAGATTAAACATGTTGTATAACTAAAGAACAAAATAACAAATTATATGAATTTCAAATCAACAGGTAAAAAGTAAAGTCTGCTAGTAAGCAAAGTAACATTTCACCATTAGGAGAAAAGATACTAAGATGGATAGGAACGGTAGAGATTTGTTTGGAGCGACCAGTCTCTCTATCAGTCTCATCAGATATCTCTGTCCTAACAGCAGCTAAACTCCAACACAATATTGGATTAGCAATCCAAGCAAAGAACTTAAAATTATACAAAAATTAACTGCAAATAATAATCTTTTCTCATAAAAACTATACCAAAGTCAGTGAATTTCTTTCTTGGGAGGTGCATAAACTCTGCATACTCTCTTCCTTCATCAATCCTATGAAGCTGCAATACAAGAGGACGACGTGTAACAATTCCTGCATGGAAATATATAGTTGCAAGTAAAGATACAATTATCTAGAGATTAAAAACAATTAAAAGCATAATATATACATTAGGAGTATATAAATTACCTGCCCCACGAGGTAAGAAATCCTTTCCAACAATGCTTTCCAGCACAGAGGATTTCCCAGAACTCTGCAAACAACAAAGCTCCAGATTATTGAAAAGAGCGAGTTCTGCAAATGATTGGGAAATTATAGTAAATACACAATTTTAAAGTTTTGTTTTAAGTAAATAGCACTTTTATGTTTAAATTAGAAAAATAGCACTATTTTTCGTTCTTTGTGTAATACGTTCTTAGTTAAATTGTTATTAATTTTTATTTTTTCATATCTGCTACTAGTATATAAATTTATTTATTCTTATTTTCTCAAGTACGTCATGCCTCAGCACCTTCACTGGAGCACCACCAGTCATCAGCCACCGCCGCCACTAGTAGCCAGAAAATAAATTTATTTCTTTTTATTTCCTTAGCGGTAGCCAGAAAATAAATTTATTTCCTTCTACTGCCAGCCAACAGTATATAAATTTGTTTTCTCCCTTTTTTGTTTCCTCTTATTTGCTTCCCAGCCACCGATATATAAATTTATTTTCTTTTATTTTCTTCTACTGTCGACCACCAACCGCATATGGCTCTGCCCAATCCTACAAGTTTATGTACAACTTGTAAGTTCTGCATACTCATTTTATTTTATTTGAGAAAAGATAAATTAACTGTTTTATTTAATTCATTTTCCAGAAAAGCGAGTAAACACGATGGTTTTCAAATCGAGTCAGCAATCTATCTTCTTCGTGAGTTGCAAAGTCGGTGGTTTTTGGTTAAAAAAAAGAGAGAGTCGGGAGTGATTTTGATTTTCGTTTGGGAGCCTGTGTTTCTACGCATGTTTTTTTAGGGGTGTTTAGTAATATTAAAAAATATTGTACTACTGCTTCTGTTCTAGAATTACTGAAACCTTTACTATCTATCCTTATTTTTTTCTATAATTTTTTTCTTATTCTACCCTAAAAAGTAATCAATTCATATGTACTCATTATAAAAGTAGACCCTACATATACTAAAAGCAAATTACATCCATTACAAAATAAAGAACAAAATCGTCCTAATTTAACTAAAAATATTAAAAATCTCTCTTATTTAAGAATGACAATTTACTTTAAAGTCTCATTTTATTAAGACTAAAAGTCTTAATTTAAGAATAACAATTTAACTAAAAATACTAAAAGTCTCTCAATTTGCACTAAAAACAAATTACATCAAATCGTCATAATTTAACTAAAAATAATAAAAGTCTTTCTTATTTAAAAATGACAATTTGTCTTAAAGTCTCATTTTATTAAGAACGGATGTAGTATATTTTTGGATTTTAATTTTGTGTTTTTTTTGCAAATTGAAACGTTAATTTTCAATTTGCGCCGTAGGCTGAGATGGTTCGTTTATGGTATATAATTAGGCCTTTTGAAGCCCAATGGGCCTCATAATGCATTGCTCCAGATCTTTTCATCTTCATCTAAATAAAATGCTTCAAAATAAATTAAAATCTGAAGATCGATTTCCGAATTCTGAAATATGAACGGAAAACAATTTTGCATGTTTCACATAAAAGGAAGGAAGAACAGGACCTGGCCACCGACGACGGCAATGGCGGGTAAAGAGTCCCAAAGTGTAGGCAATGCGCTTTCTTCACCATGATCGCCAAGAGCCGTACAGGCTCTCTGTATTTTGTTCACCAATGTTATTAAATTATCCATTATATCAAAACCGAGTGCTAACGCTGCCGGATCGGTGACGGACGGTGGCGCGAATTGGATCAGAGGTGCAAATCGAAGGTAATTTAATAATAAGGATTTTATTATTTACTTATCATCTTTTTCTTTCTTCATTGAAATGGAGAAATGAAAATGTGAAAGAAAGAAGCAAAGAGATTGGCGAACGAACCGGGAAAATTGAGGAAGACGAGAAATTTTCTAAGAAGATTATTCTTCTTTTTTTTTTTTTTTAACAGATCTAAGAAGATTATTCAGTATTACCGTAAAACACGAAAATTGAATTTTTTGGGCCTAAAAATTTCATTGGGCTTTTTCTAAGCCCAAATAGTTCAGTCCATTCGTATAAATCACAAGCAAACCGATCAAACCGAAGCATATTCGATTCCAGATGGTATGTTCGGGAGAGTAACGTTAGTTAAGGGATCTTTGGTTACCACAAACCACACGTTCCTATGAAAAATAGTGTTTTAGAAAGTTGAAACTTTTCTATCTTGTCTATTGTCGTTTTGCAGAGCCTCTCGTTCTTTCTGCAAATTTCCTTCCTGAAATGCAGTCTGAACTTGAGCTTACAACCCTCTTCTCATGGACTCTTTTTTAACCCTTAAATCCACTTTTAATTCTTTCCATATTAGGACTAATTCTTATGTAAATCCTTCTAATTCATGCTCTAAACGATTTTCGTTCTTTAAGTTTACTCGTTTTACCAAGTTTAGAACTTCTCCAATCTGTTTCTCTGGTACAACTCCGCCAAATCCTGAAAACCCAAAATCCACTTGGAATAATAATACCTTTTCTTTTAACCCTTTATGGGTTTTGGTCCCAATATTGCATCGAGTCAAGGGTGTCGCTTCTTCACAAACTAAGAAATGGGTTTTTCGGTTACAAGCATGCACTGAGGAATCGGAGAAAGCAATGAATGATTATAATGGCAGTTACTTGCAAAACGGAGCATTTGGAGTAGCTTTATTAAGCATTACGTCGAACGCTAAGGTTCGTATTAGCCCTTTTGTTGCGACATTGGCTGCCAACCCGACTTTTTTATCGGGGTTTTTCGCTTGGTTTATAGCCCAATCGACAAAAGTAATTTTGAATTTCTTTGTGGAGAGGAAATGGGATTTGAGAATACTGTTTGCCTCTGGAGGGATGCCATCTTCACATTCGGCTTTATGCACTGCAATGACGACGTCAGTGGCGCTTTGTCATGGAGTGGCTGATTCATTATTTCCAGTTTGTTTAGGATTTAGTCTTATAGTTATGTATGATGCAATAGGTGTTAGGCGTCATGCTGGGATGCAAGCAGAGGTAATTAACTTTTACTTATTTATTACTTCCTTTAGTGTTTGGTCTTGTTTTTCTTTGGTTGGGTAGCTGAAAATGGATACTTCTTTGCACATGTTAAGCATGTGATATTGGCTCGGCAGGCAAATGCCGAATCGACCATAGGTCTTAATTTTTGAATTGTATTGCTGATTTTATTGTTGTTTTCTAATTGCCCCAACTATTAGCTGGAGTTTTGGTTATGTTTACATGTTCGGCTGGTAATTATTAATTATTTGAAGTATTGATAAAATGAAATGCTTGTTCGGTCTGAAGCTATGTGCCAAGTTCAGCTAAATCTGTGGTGAGCTTGGGGAGAAATAATTGCATTGGGTAACCCAACTGGACTAATGGTCTTTTGGGTCTCTTGCTTTTGATATTTGCAAAGGCTAGAGGCATAGGTAGATTACCTGTTTGCAGAATGTAAAAAGAAATTTATCATTTACCAGATAAGCATTTGCAACAAAGGCCTTAATTTTAGTACTCGAGAAGCCCTCTGTCAAATAATAGGGGCAAGCACTATTCAGCCATATCTAACCAACTTGTATCCATGTAATTTGGTTATTTTGATATTTACTCTTTCACTTTTCAATTTGATCCCATTAAAATTGGTAAAACTTTTTGCCTATGGTTATGTTGCTGGGAAACTTTTATTCTGGATGTTTCTGCATCTTGGAAATAGTTTTGCCTGTCCATTTAACTATGCAATATGTCGTTTCTTTAAATAAGGTTGCATTTAAAGAATTATTCTTTGTGCTGTTTCTGCATTTCTACGTTTACAAGTTTCCATTTATGTGCAAAGTGCAACGTACCAAACTGATTTAATTGACTTTTGTAGACGTTTTTGAACTATGATTTTATTATTTTTATTATTGATAATGTACCAAACTGGTAAGAGTTGTTTGTTGGTTTGGCTTATATAATTATGTGGTCTATGTTGCATGCTACTCCTAGGGTGTGGAGTGGAGTTTGAGGAAATTATGGGTTTACTTTTGGCTTAAGTTGAAAATTGTAATGGGTGGCTAATTTTTCTTGCTTTATTTTTTTTGAGGCGTTGCCATTATAAGAAGTTGAAGAGTTGAATGCTTGTCTTAATAGTCAATGGTATTGGATTAAGGATAGCTGTTAGATCTTAGGAAGTATTTTGGTGTAGGATAGTCAGAATATTTGTTTTTGGTCTTGCAGTTACTTCCCTGGGTGCTTGAAGAGTCTTTCAGTTCTGTTGGTAATAAATACAATAAGTTGATTAGAGTTGAACTTCAATTTATTCATTGTTAATGTGATATACACTCGAAAAGTAGAATTTTGAATCAATATTATTCCATGTCAACTCACCTTTATCAGAGTTTGAATTGATTTGATGTTACTTGGATAGCTCCTATAAAGTCAATATATGCCAATTGTTTTATCAAAAGTGAAACCCATAAACATAAAACTTTGTTGCGATGATTGCCTTGTGTTTTTTTTCAAATTGAAGTTGGCACTGACGGGGTTTTTATTGCAATCCATGTTAATTGGACTTTGAATTCAAGTATCCAACTTGATTGTGTATCTAGGTGTTGGTTAGTTTGGTTCCATCTAGTTCCTTGGTTTCATAGATGAACCTACATCATTGTTTGAAAATGTCAGTATCAAATGTTTTATTAGGGAAGCCAACACTGAACGGCTCAAAGTAACTATGGTGCTATTTTGTGTTGGTGTTAGGAGCTGTAAAACAAGCGTGAGTTGTAGCTGCACAACTAAACATGCACTTTATCTCTTGAATGGATAATTTGTCGTGCAATACATCTTCGTGCCATTGTTAATGCAAATGGATTACAAGAACTTACGTGCACATCTTTCCTGCCTTAAAAATAGGTTCTGAACGTGATAGTGGAGGACTTGTTTCAAGGGCATCCTATCAGTCAAAGAAAACTCAAGGAACTACTTGGCCATACTCCATCTCAAGTTGTTGCCGGTGCCATTCTTGGCATTTTGGTTGCCTGCTATTGTTGTCAGGGTTTTCTAATTGTTAGCTGAGGCAAATTTTGGTTCACAGCTTTGGGACAATGACAGAACTGACTCCTTTATTTTTGTTGCATTGGCTCATTCTGTTATTAATAACTCTCGGAGTTAATGTATTTTAATGTAATTCAGCAGCTGAATGACATTATTTTTTGAGGAATAGAAAACAAAGTTTTTATCTTTCTTCGCCACCGGTTTCCCTTCTCTTTCCCATTTATAAGATCTTATTTTGGGTTGGTTTCTTGTTTAAAAACCAAAAGTTGCTGATTTGTAACATAGGTGATGACTGGTAATGCTAAGGATTTGTGTTACAGGAGTATAGATAACTGAAAATCCAAACCTATTACCATGAATTTTTAAAGGAAAATTTACAAAAACCTTCATAGGTTCTAGCATATTCGATATTTTCTTCTCTGGTTTTTTTTTTTTAACAAAAATCTTCGTCATTAGAAAACCATTAACAATTATATCCTTTTGTCTATTTTTTCTATTAAAATAATGGTAAAAGGACTAAAATATAATTTTTACGTGCCTTTTTTAAAAAAAACTCAAAAATTAAGGGACTGTTTTGTATTTTTGTCTTCTTCAACCTCTCATCTCTACCGCTGCCCTCAACAACAACCATCTCAGATTATCGCTCGATCAGAACCTTTCTGCTTTTCTGTTCGAACAGCAACCTTCACCATCTGGTCGTTGTTCATTACTTCTCCATCGCTGTTCAACAAGTTTCAAACCCAACAATAGTGAAATTGCACTGAAGACATCCCTCTTTCTGTGATTGAACCTTAGAATCGAAGAATTATTTTCTGTTTGGTTTGTGTGAATTCTAAGTTCCCATCGGAAACAAAGATTGGCGGGCGGCGCACAAGGTTCACTTTCCTTTGCGTTTGCTGATCGAGCTTTTTGCCGATGGTAATTAATCAGTTGGTGGCCGACACAATAGCATTCCGTTTTGCGATTTCTGGTGAAGGAAAAGAGGATTCGTTGCCGGGAGGGAAGGCCGCTCGTTATGATTCGACTACCTATATTTCAATGTTGACCTGCGGCAAGCCCTGGCTATAATGCACAAAAGGTGGTGGCTGCTGGTTGCATTTAGATGTGGCAACTAAGGTTTCTGAAGGTTGGAGATGAAGCTTACGGGATATTTTTTCAACACCAATCCCTTAATTCTTCAGTTTTTTCAAAATGGTCCATAAAAATTATATTTCGGTCTTTCTACTGTTATTTTAACAGAAAAAATAGATAGAAAAGTATAATTGTTAATATTTTTTTAACCCATAAAGATTTTTGTAAAAAAAAATCAGAGAGAAAAATGTAGAATATGTTAAAATTTAGGGAAGTTTTTGTAAATTTTCAATTTTTAAACTAGTTTATGGAAAAATAGATTATTATAATGAGACAGAATGATTTATGAGGATTTCTCTTTTTGCCCTTTTTGCTTGGATAGATGGAAAATTCAGAAAGCAAAGGAATTATTGTAGGGCATTTTGATCAACTGACAATCCACCGATGATCTACCTTTTTTTTATACATATGATAATAGTTAGGTCACCAAATAGGACTACTAAATTTTGAATACAATGTTTACTCATTCTTAATTCAACGCTAGACTTGTTATTTTATTAATTGCAATCAGTAAAGTAAATGGCTGAAGGGTAAAAGATTATAAATTTGTTATCCCCTTTTAAAATTTTGTTTATTATACATAGAGATAGAAAGGGCAAAAAAAGTCATGCAATATCATTGACTGTGTCTCAATCGCCAAACACCTGCTACGAAGCAACTTGAAAAACACTTTTTATTTATAAAAAAAAAAAAGAAAACAAATATTAAACAATGTCTTAACGCAAGTGGATATCCAACTCGTCCAAATTCATTTCGTACAAGATGACGTCAACTGGTCCAATCCAACTCCAACATTTTATCAAATAAGAAGAAGGTCCTATTTTTATAATATACATACGGATGCACGAAATTATTGTTACCACACCGATATACGATATACGTACTCATGCGAGTCATATCCAATACACGTCACTCATACCTGTTTCTCTTTTTCTTCCCCTATCAATTTTGAGTTAAATGGAATTTTCTAATTTTAAATGTTTAGACGTTGAATAATATTTATTGTTATATATTAGTAATATTTTTATTTAAAAAAATCTCTAACATAGTCACATAGCCAGGACGATAAATCCAAAATTACTTTTCTAAAAAAAAAGTAGAAAAGTGTATCTACGGTAAAAGTAAAAAAAAGCTTGGTCACCACTCCAAGTTTTAAAGCTGTAGGTGTTTTATTACTGCTATAAAAGAGGAATATACCTTGCATAATTTGACCAAAAACACCGAACTGATAATTAAAATACTCGTCAAAAAGTCGTACTTTTGACGCGCTACGTATCCATCGCTGGCTGCTCCACGCGTCTCCTTCTTTCTTCTCCCCCAATGCATCAGCTCCATATTTCCATTTTCAAAACAAGCAAGAAAAATTAAAATTCTTTTTTAGCCTCCGGTGATCGAGATTTATTTATTAACGGCCGACTTTTACCTCCGGTTTCCTCTTTCCGTTCTCGTCGATTCTTCCGGTTTGGTAAGGATCGGTCTCTCTTTCATTTTCTGATCTTGTATTGTCTCCCTTAATGATCTTTGTTTATACTGAAACCCTAGTTTTGTGTACGTTTCGATTTTTTGTTGGATTCTCCTAACACTAGGCCTTGACTTCGAAAGTTTAGTCTAGTTTTTTTTTTGTTTGTTTGTTTAATGGATTGGTTTTGAGTTATTGTACATAAATTAATCCCTAGATCCGTTTTGCAGGGGTTCTTTTTGATCATCTAGATTGCAATCTGGTGATCATTAACAATCCAAAAATGTCTAATTTATTGTGATTTTTGTAAAGTTTTTTATTTTTACTCCCCTCAAATCCAAATCAACTGTTCCCTAGAAAAATTAAGTAAATTAGAGAAAAAATGTCGTCCGGTGTTGCTATCAGTCCAATTCAAAATAGTCCTGGACTATCTTCTGAGTTCAGAAACGCTCTATTGTCCCCCTCTTCTGACGAGTTTATTTTAATATATCTCTCTGTTGGGGGGTCTGTGATGCCAATGCGTGTCCTAGAGTCTGATTCCATCGATTCTGTGAAGCTAAGGATTCAGTCCTGTAGAGGCTTTGTTGTCAAGAACCAAAAACTTGTTTGTGGAGGCCGAGAGCTATCACGGAGCAATTCCCTTATCCGTGACTATGGTGTCACTGATGGGGATGTTCTGCATTTGGTTCTTAGGCTTTATGATCTTCAGGTTATAAAGGTTAAGACAGCAAGCGGGAAAGAATATACATTTTTTGTGGAGCGAGGGAGAGATGTTGGGTATGTGAAACAGCAGGTTGCAAAGGAGGAGAAACAGTTCCATGACCTTGATGAGCATGAGGTTGTTTGTGACGGTGAGGCACTTGAGGATCAGTGGCTTATTGATGATATAGTTAAACACAGTAATGATGAGGCTGCGATTCATTTTTTAGTGAGGAAATCAGCAAAAGTTAGGACGAGAGCTGTGGACAAGAATTTGGAGTTGTCTATTGTGGCACCTTCGGTGAATTATAAAGAGTGTGCTAGAAATGAAGATGATGTCACTACAAGACAATTTGATGTTGGCAAAGAGAACGATGAGAGAACTTATGCTGTTGATAGGCAGATTGTCCCAAGAAAGCCTCCTGATAGAGGTTTTCTATTGGAGCCAATTATTGTTAATCCAAAAATTGAATTGTCCTCGGTGCTCTGTGATATGGCAAAAGCTACCTTAGATGGATTGGAGAATGGGAATTATCCAATCAGGTCTATGGAGGGTACTGGGGGAGCTTATTTCATGCAGGATCCTTCTGGACAGAAGTTTGTTTCTGTTTTTAAGCCTATTGATGAGGAACCTATGGCTATGAATAACCCTCGAGGACTACCTTTGTCCTCTGATGGTGAGGGATTAAAAAAGGGTACCAGAGTTGGAGAAGGAGCTTTTAGGGAAGTTGCAGCTTATATTTTGGATCATCCTAAGAGTGGTCATAGATCCCTGTGGAGTGATGCAATGGGTTTCGCAGGTGTTCCACCTACTGTTATGATTAAGTGCTTCCATAAAGCGTTTAACCATCCAGGAGATGTAGCTGTCAAGATTGGGTCCTTACAGATGTTTATGGCGAACAGCGGTAGTTGTGAAGATATGGGTCCAGGTGCTTTCCCTGTGGAGGAAGTACATAAATTATGCGTTTTGGATATAAGATTGGCAAATGCAGACAGGCATGCTGGGAATATACTGATAAGTAAAAATTCTGAAGATGGGCAGATTGAGCTTATTCCAATAGATCATGGATACTGCTTGCCTGAAAGTGTAAGTTCTCGTACTTTCATGTCTCTTATTCCTTAGATCATGGATAATGTATCTTGTGATTCTTAAGACAGCTTGCTTAATTTATAAGAGTTTTACTATTAATATTACTACTATATATAATGTGTTCCGGCTTTTGGCAGTTTGAGGATTGTACATTTGATTGGCTCTACTGGCCTCAAGCGCGTCAACCTTTTGATGATAGTACTGTTGAGTATATAAAATCATTGGATGCTGAAGAGGATATTGCTCTTCTGAAGTTTCATGGATGGGACTTGCCAGTTGAATGTGCACGAACACTTCGCATCTCCACCATGCTTCTGAAGAAGGGAGTGGAGAGGGGTTTCACCCCTTACACCATTGGAAGCATAATGTGCAGGGAGACTTTGAGGCAGGCATCTGTTATCGAGGAGATTGTCCAAGAAGCAGAGGATTCTGTACTTCCTGGCACAAGTGAAGTTGCTTTCCTTGAGACTGTATCACAAATCATGGATCGTCGCCTTGATGATCTTGCTCAATTTCTGCCTTGATTGGGTTCGTATTTAACAAATAACATCCGTACGTATGTGTATGTGTACATATGGTGTCCTGCATATGCATTTAACGCAGGGATCCTAAATTATATATGGTAGTGTTATTTCCTTGATTTCATATTCTTTCAAGACCTTTAGTGGAATTTCGTTTATTTCTTGTTGAATTTGAAAATGAGAACCTGTTTTTTTTTTAATGAATGTATTATGCTCGAAAGTATCTTATAGTGTACTTTAGCAGCATCGAAGTGATGAAATCCAGTGTCACTTGTACCTTATTCAACTGACTTTTTTCAAACATATTATGTAAAATCTACAATTTAGGTGGTTCATGTTTGTTTGGGATGTAATTAAGTGGACTTAATTGGTAAGAAAATTAAGGTGGACTGAGAATTTTTGGGGTAGAATAGAATTATAGGTCTACGAAATTTTAGAAAAAGGGATTTCAAGCCCCAGCACTAACTATAATGTTTATCTAATGTTTCTTATATACTGAATTCCATTATAAGAAATGGAAAAATACTACAATTCATTGCATTTCTTTCACCATCACTTGATTTGTTTGTTTTTTCAAAGATATCAAATCTCAAGAAAAGCTAAAATTTGGCCCTTCCTGTCATGTGCTTGGTGTCAAATTGCGATTCAAACATTGGTTCAATATTCGAACGCTTCAGTATGTTGCTGGCCAAGAAGAGCTAAAAGTTCACATTGTGGTTAATTGCATTAACCCATTTGCTCGGATGAGAAAACACAAACCATTCATTGTATATATATATATACTCCAAGAAGAGTAAAGAATTGACAATTACAAATACGCAGATCATCATTGTACTTTTTACATTGACCATCCAGTCAAAGCTCGGAATTCAATTTTATCTGGAGGATGGTAGATCCAACCATAATCTTAACAAAACTTATCAGGGCAGCATAATTTTCAATGTCAAAAGTTGCCATCTTGTATGATGATTCCAAGGGCCTACAGGTATTGTACTGACTGCTAAAAGAGATGAGCATTGGACAGAATGTGCTTCCTTTGCTGGAAGCAACACTGAACCCAGTTAGATATACCTCTGTAAAATGCATTGTGCAGCTGTCAACGTTTTCTAAGTCCAACTGTTGTATATCTTCATTTCTTGCCAGGCTCCTTCAGCTTCCGCTTTGATCTTCTTCTGAAACAACATAACAGAAAATATATATGTCAATGGTCTTATTTTCCAGATAATAACAAATCCTACTTTTTATTGTATGCTCACACTCCCATTAAAAAACCAATCATTGCCTTGTTCTCCTTCCCTATCAATTGGCGGGACATGCAACTCAAAATATGAATACCTCTTCTTAGTTTTCGGACTAACAGTTTGGCCATCAACACCAAAAACACCCTTCATCAGCGCACTGATATCAACAGACCTCTCCTGCATGAGCTTATCATGGTACATCTTGCTCCCAATCTCAGCTATTTGTTCCTCCACCTCTTCCAGGGTTTGATCTATATTTAGTTCTAGCTCCTTTTTCCTGATAACAGTAACACCAAAACCATTTGCTTTGGCTTCCCGAAAGGCATCCTACGAAGATCAACATTTGGAAACATTCAAATTAGGGAAAATCCAAAATGTAAATTTGCTGCCTATCACCCCTACATATGGAAATCAGAACAGTAAAACTTCAAAATCAGTAGTTAAATTGCTTCAACAAACAAATCATAATTGGAGGAAAAAAAAAAGAGCACTAGTTGTAGTTCAGAGAAATATTTCTATGCCATTTCAGGGCATTGAGAACATAAACACCAGTTACTAGTAATGCTTTGGCTTCTGTCAATAGATCTTGTCTAACACTTTCACTTACCGACTAGGAAAACATAATGTTATTATAGCCGCCCAAAACTTACTGAAGAAAATATTTCTGAAAGTATGAAACCATGCATTGATGCATGCATCTTCTTGCAAAATTACTGACAACCAGATGAAAAACTCTTTTAAGTTATAGTAATTAGAAAGAAGAAAAGGTTCAACCTTTGGAGGTCTTGGAACAACAAAGGCATGACCATTTCCAAGCATATCCATGTGAGCTTGAATGATGTAGCAGAGGTTTTTGCAATCACCAGCATCCTCAAAAGCAATCACATGACATGGTTTTGGTTCCACCTCAAGATCTGCAGCCATCTCCAAAGAATAAAATCCTATTTTCTGCTCGTCATTCTGAGTGGTGTATAACTCGATGCACTGAAAATAGCAACAGAACCTTATCAATTTTATTACACATTAACAAATACCGTAATCTTCAACTGATCGTGCATCGTAAACCAAAATGGGTCAAAATAAGTTTCTTTTCATCTGACAGAAATAGAGTTTTTTGAAGAAAATGCATATAGCATAATGAAAAAGTAATTGCCATGTGTAGGTTTTACTTATGAAAAAGGTGAAGATATGTTGGCCAATGAACTTGAATAGTTTAGTTAACCTGAGAGAAAGAAAGAAAGCAAAATGCAGATTTTACACACCAGTACATGTGGAAGATCCAACCACCACAAGTAATCTTCTTCCTTCTCTTCTGCATACTCACGGTACTTGCTCACTACAGCTTGTGGTCCAAACAATTCCATTTCTCTTTTTATCTTGTTGATTTTCTTTTCCATAAACTTCTTACTTCTCTCAGGAAGTGTTTCCATTAGATTAGCTGCCTCCTGAATTTCTTCCTCAGTGATCCATCTATCCAAATCTTTTCCCATATCCTTCATGACAGATTTTACTTCTGGGTCTGTCTCCGAATTATAAGATTCTAGAAACCCACGAGACCATTTCTTTGTGTGTTGCCAATACTCTTTACCTTTTTTTGTGCCTGCTCTAACAGAACCATCACTACCTTCTATAATTGTCTTGGAAACCTTAGGATCCTTATTTTGTAAACTCTTCTGTAAGGCATTGCCTGACGAGGAAGTAGCAGCACTTTTGTTGACTGGGGATTCTGTTGATTTCTGAATCAGGTTTTCTTCATCTTTCTTCACAAGGGATGGAGTACTAGCATTTCCAGCAAAAATTGCATTCCGTTGTTCATGGAAGTGGTTAAGGAACTCAGGGTTCTTTTCTAATGGGGGCCCTTTCCATCGTGGTATAAACTTTTCTGGTGGATCATACACGCTGATACCATCTGCAGGGTAAGCAGAAAACAATGTTAGCATAATAAAATGATTTTGTTAATATGTAAATATCATTCCTATGGTGATAGGAATTTCAACCTTGTAGAGACAATATGCAATTTTTGAATAAAACAGGAGATAGAAGGCACCAGACTAAGAAGCACAGCACACTCATGCCACTACATAACCAATATTTTCAGAATAAAGGATAATTGAAAGGAGGAAAGAAAATAGATAAGGTTTAGAAGTAGACAATTACCTGCACCATAATCAAGATTTTCAATATTTGAATGCAAATATTCATGCACTTGAGACAATTTTTCATTCTCTTTCTCAACTTTCTTCTCAAGACCTTCGAAAAACTTAATTTTATCTTCAGCGTCCATCATATGAAATGGATCCCTACCTGCCAGCTCGTTATCTCGAACTTGAAAAACTATATCTCTCAGATCATCATCTTTCATCCACTCCAGTTCATGATCATCACCATATTCAAGAGTTTTTACATCAGTACCTATTTGTTGATTTACATTTTCCCTTGCAATCTTGTAATTATCAGTAAATCCGTCCCCGATCTTCTTAATTATGGGTTCAACTTCATGAAAATTTTTCTCCATCCAGTTTTCTGCCTCTACTGGCTGTATTTTCTCTACACTGCTACTGCTGTCACCATTTATGAGTGTTTTAGAATTTTGATCATCATGCACTTTGTATACTTCATCAGAATCCTTAGACTCGTCTTTCTTGGTTGGAACTGATTCACTGACCTTTGGGATCAATTCTTGCTGAAAATTTGCTGTAGGTGAGAGATCTGGCATTCCACCCAAATTGACATGTCCTGTTTCTGCACTTCGGGTTGTTTTACCTCCAGACACTTCATCGCCAACAGAACTTGAAATCAGGGTACCTTGTTCAACTCCATTAAGTTGGGGTTCCTTGGAATATTTCTTACTTTTCTTCGCAAGGAATTTCCTTGCTTCTTTGACTGATTTTATAATCCTTGGTTTCTTTTTAACAGACTTGTCCTGTGGCATGCGTGGTTCACCATCAGGAGTATCAGACAAATGCATAACTTCTCTTTCTGTAACTGTCTGCCTGTCTTTGGAGTCCTCTTCAGAAGACACCTCTTTTGGACATATAGCATGATCACCTCCTAATCCATCTAAAGACATCTGCTCTTTAGTTTCAACCATATCCCCACTATGGCCAGGCTTTCCATCTTGAATATTTCTTGGGATGCTTACAACCTCCGAATGCTGGCCAACCACTTCAATCCCTCTGGATGATTCATCATTCACAGGATGCATTTCTTTGTTGTCCTCATTAACCATTGTTTGTTCTCCATTCTCCACCACCTGAGCTTCTGTCACCATTGGTCTAATTTTCTGAATTTTCCCATTCAAGTCCATGCCAGTGCTCATTTGAGAACTAGATGAATTCGGCAACAACAATTTATCCTTTGAAGCCTTTGCCTCGAGAATATTTTTCAACAATTCTTGTTTGTCCAATTTAGGTTTTTCCATTGACACTAGTGGTAATTCAGCAGGTCCTTGAACAACTTCAACTACATTTTCCTCCAGCATTTCTTTCTCTCTTCTAGAATTTATTTTTCTCCTCATCATTTCTTTCTCCAACTCTGTCAACTTCTCTTTTTTACTTCTATAAGAGAATAACTTCTTCACTGCCCAAATTGCAACAATACCACAAAATATCAGTTTCCCATATCCTGAGAGTGCCGGGACAAACTCGGGCTTAAGAACAACATCCCGAATTGTACTTACAAAAGGAAGCTCATTTGAAACAACAAATTTCGCTACTGAACTATTTCTAGGAATAACATTTCCACCACTCTCCATTTCTCTAGCTAAATCCTTTGCATACAAAATTTTAGAATTCAGTTCAGCTAAATCCCCAAATCGCTTTTGAATTTGGCTCCTCCTTGATATTTCACCCTCATCAACTAAAACCCGCTTGACATTCCCTTTTAAATCATGAAAAACAGTAAAAATTGGACCAGACCCAACACCCCAATATTCAGTATCTTTATTATACTGATTAACCCATTCCTCTAGCTTAGTCGACAAGACCGATTCCCCCAAATTTCCCGATTTTGTTTCCTGTGTTTTTACATTTCCTGGTTCAACAAAACCAAATTCATAACTAAAATCATTCTCTTTTAAACTAACATTATCCGAATTCTCTGGAATAATATCAAAATTATCAGAATGAAGATTGTAGTTTTGAGAATCAGAGCTTGGATTATGAAGCGAGGGATTCTTTTGACGCACCTGTGGATCGTCAATGAGCTTTTTCCTCAGAGAGTTCCTGCGATTCGTGTGTCGTCCAAAATGAGCAGAAACATGGAAATTTCTGGTGTTAGTGAAGGAAGAACGAAATGGAAAGATGGGATTTCGGTGAAATTTATAATTATGAATGTAGGATTTGAATAGGCTTCTGCCATCGTAAGCTTTGATAGAGATTTTAGAAGTGGAAAAGCAAGAGCGAGGAACAATTAGGGTTCTGCTCGAAACTGAAGGATTGAGAATCTCCATATCAGAATTACGAAAATTCCAAAATTTGTTATACTGAAGAGAGGTTTACGAAATTGAAGCCATTAGCAAACTGTACTGCTTAAACCCTCCTCGGACCGAAATGTTTTCCTTTTTACGGATATGAAACAGAAATATGAAAGAGAAAACGACATGAGGTGACAAAAACGATGCCGTCCGTGCGTACCACCGTTCTTCTTCTTCATAACTCGACTCAATAAATTAAAAAAAAATCGGTTTTTCGGGAGAACAGAAAGATTTTGTCATTTAAAATGGCGAGATAAAATTTAAGATTTTACAATTTTACACCAATAACCAAATAATAAAAAAAAATCAAATGAAGAATTAGACAAGCAAAACCAATCAGGTTAATAGCCTTCAAGTTTCAAGGATAGTGCCAAGCAAAACCAATCTGGGTATTTTTATAGCTTCACTTCAGTAGAGATCCAGAAATGAAGAATTAGACAAGCACGGTCTAACAACTGAGTCTGACCCAGCTGTTAAAACTTAAAAGAATAAATTCACAGCATTTCCAGAAGAACAGCTCCTTTGTATAGTTTATTGACAATTTATAATAGTTCAGGCCTTCCGTATACACACATGAAATCTCCACGTACATATTTGCATACACTAATGTTACAAAAGATGAGGCACCAAAGGCAAAACCCCCCTTAACTGCACAGATTGGGTATGCAGGCTCCACCTTCTGGGTTTTGCTGTTCTTTCCATATGCGGCCTGTAACTCGAAGCTTCAGCTCTTTCCGATCCCCTCCAGAGAAGAACAGTGCCATGTTCCTCTGAATGATCAGGCCATCGTGGCTATCCCTGACCTTCCTGTGACTGTCTCTAACACTTCTTGGGGTGCCTTCCCAAATGAGTTTTCGGCCATTTCCTCCAACCTCAAGGCTGTAGCTGTAATTCCGGGCTTCAGTCTCATCACCCATGAAACGAAGGAATGCCATATAAACAGGAGCCACCCCTAACTGGAAAGCTTCAAAATGCAGACAGAAATACTGGCCAAAGCAGTGGAAAACCTACACAGCATAATTAGAAAAGATACTTAGAATTGTGCTGTGAAATTGTACCAGTAAGAGTCTGATACAGGTGGTTCCCAAACATATCAAATATTGATGCTTGTAAATGCTACTATTTAATCACAATAAAGTAAAAATGCTCATGTAGATTCAAATTTTCAGTTCACTAATACAGATAATATAAAACAACTGCACTGTCGGTGACCCCTGCTATCATCCATATCTTAAATCTTTGTTACGCCACTTTGCATATACAATTAAAGACATTTATAAAACAAAATTGAATCAACTAACAAAAATGCCAGACTTATACTCCCTTCCTTTCACTTCACCTCCCTTTCTGGCTCTGGGAATACTTCGGCTACAAATCTAATGCAGGATACATAGGCTCCCAACTCAAAAGTAACCCTACATGACAAATCTAAAGACCAATCAGAGTAATAGTCTTGTCTTGGTCGAAACTTGGGTTTAGTCATCATAAGGCTGATAAACCAACATGCCTAACCATTTGTCCAACCTCCAAACCACTGCACATCATGTTTACAGGTTACTGTAATGTCTAGCTATACAGTGCAACATATGGGATATATATCTTCTTGGCTGACTCTGAGAAGCAAGTTGCAATCATTTAGGACCTCCAGTGTGAATATTATGTACCTTCCTAATTCCTATCTTTTAATCACTACTTAAAAAAAAAACAAATACTTACAGTTAACATCCATGTTGCATTCTCTACTTCACGGGGATTAGACTTCACATAACGATGGTTGAATGTACATCCAGAATGCATGTCTACTTTGTGATCATCCCTTAGATGAGCAACAAGGAAAGGAATGTCCCCAACAACAGCGCACTCAGATCCAGCATAAGGACAGTTATATGGCCTGAAATTACATAGAGCCTCATGTTTGAGTTTACTGTAATATGGAAAAATCTCTGGACACCCAAGTGACATGTATTTGCAAGGCAATTCAAGCGATTCAGCTACTTTCTCCAATGCTAGACATCTAATGTCACCAAGCTCTTGTCTACAAGTGGGACACCGGTTGTGCACCCTTGTTTTACAAGTTGAACAAAGCGTATGCCCATTGTGGCACTGCAAAAAAAAAAAGTAGCTAATCAAATCAACAAAAATCTTCTAGGGTAGAACAATAAATTTGACAGCAAGCAAACATAGGTACAAAAGCGAGTGAGAGATGATGAAAGCCACCACTCCCATTCAATAAGGTCCAAGAATATAAGGCATCTGTGACATCAATTCTACAGAAGCCAACAGAAACTCAAATTAGACCAATACTCCTTTAGTTCATCATTTTTCAAACTCCTCAACACAAAACCTTGTTCCATAACCAACTTTCAGTATTCAAACACAACACTGCATTTTCTGGTTCACATATACAGTAAAAGCACATACAGTCTTTTCTGTTTATAAGACAAGAATATCTACAATCAATTCTCTGTAGTTTTGCTGAGTTAAAACTTGTACTATAGCAGACAAACACAAAGAAACAACCACGCATCACTCTCACCTTTTCCTCACTCATTAGCACCAATTCACAAAAAGTTATGGCTCCTGGGACTATCCCCGCTAACTATCGAATAGAACCCTATTCAAGCTACTTCTTAATTCACTGCTAGCAGAAGGTTCAACCTAGTCAGGAGTATGCCAATTTCCTAAGCACCTAACTCTGCACAAACCCGGAAAAAGATATGGCTACCGGGACTTTCCACTGGCAATGAAAGAGAACCCTATTCAAGCTCCTTCCTAATTCACTACTAGCACCAGGTCCTTGCTAGTTAGGATTATTACGCTAATTTCCAAAGCATCAAACTAGTGAAGAAATGAAACGCGTTTTGAATCTATTTGCACCCAAAAAACCTCAGGTTCTCCCCCCATTAGACGAGGTATAGAACATTGCGATTCAAACTAATCTATCAATTGAACTTGCTAAACATATTACAGAAATAGAACTAACACTGTAATTAGAACTTTTTTTTTTTAACAGAGATTAGAACTAATCTAACAATTGAACTGCAAACCTAATCCAGAAAAAAAAATAACTTAAAAAACAAAAAAAAGAAAGAGGCGAATCTCTCTTCCAGAATAAAGGAACGATACAACAGATCAGAATCCACTAACCTGATGAATTGGAGGATACATAGAATTAGTACAAACAGGGCATTCGAGCAACTCGTGGACACTAATAGATTGAATTGCTGAAGAAACGTTGCTGTTACTATTGTTGTTGTTGATGTTAATGTTGTTGCTTTGAGGCTTAGGAACTGAAGGGAATTGATGGTGGTGGTGGTGGATCTCATCCTCGTCTATCAAATCCGACGACGGCACAGTTTCAATGCAATCTAAATCCATCCCGAAACCAAAACTGCCCCAAATTTAATTTTCCAAATTCAGATCCTACTGATTCCCAATTTTATCTAAGGAAACGGTTTTTCAACGATCGCTTCTGGGTAGTGAGCGATAATGGCCGAATTCGGAAAGGGTTAGGGCAAATCGAAACAGGAAGAGGAGTGATTGAATCTGTATATAACAATGATTGCAATATCAAAGACAGAAGCGTTTCTCAATCGGCGAAATCTCTCTCAATCGGCGAAGGAGAGAGAATAAAAATGGATGAAATTGAAAGAACCTGTTGATCGACATCGAAGAATTTTTAAGAGACAGAGGAAGAAGATTCTGATCCAAGATTAAACTAGCTGGAATATAAAATGTTTTATTTAAAATTATTCTTTTAAAAGTATCCGAAAATTTTTTTTCCGTTTTGGTTAATCTTTTATACTGTTAGTAACTTAGTATTTTTCCTTTTGGAAGGATGTTCATATGTACCTTTAACCATTTTTTTTTAACATAGACAAATATGTACCTTTAACTTGTCACCAATTTCAATTTACTCCCTGACTTTATAATTCAATCAACAATTTGAGGATTAAATTCTGGATAAAATCCTTTAAACAAGATACTCGATAAAAATATTGGCAAAAAAAAAAATACTCGATAAAATATATTGATCAAAATTATATATAAATCAAATGAATATTTGAGTGAATTGGAATTTTTATCTTAAGTGAAAATGTTTAAATTAATTTTCATGTTTACTCTTGCGATCAATTTAATTCCACAATAATTAAAATGGGGAAATTATAATTTAATTCCTATATTCTTATATATCATATAATTAAATCTCATATTTTCAAAATTATATTTTTAGTCTCTGTCTTTTTTTTATATTTCAATTTTTTAGCCCTTCTGGAAATTTATGGTGTTTAAAATTATTTTAAAAAAATAAATATATCCTTCTAAATTATCTATATCAATAAATACTTCTTGTTCATTTGACAAAAAAGAAAAAAAAATAATTGTTCATTACAAATCATTCATTTAGCGAATAATGACAAAAACATTAAATTTTAAGTCCATCTATTTTTAAAATGTTTATTTATTTAGTTCTTTACTTGTTAAAATATTATATTTTTAAATATGAAATATTAAAAAAAAAAAAAGACAAACTAAATCATATAATTTACTTATGCTCAATTATCATTCTTAGATTATACTTAAAACCTATTGGTAACAATAATATAATAGATGCAAGTCACCGACCCAAAATATATCCGATTGATTTAATTTGGGTGTTTAAGCTTATTGTTGACCACGTACTTTTTTTTGGTGGACGATGGTAACCAACCAAGTCAGTTTCAAACAAATCATGAGTCCGAATCGAAATAGAATATAGAAATATTTAAGTCTAATTTTCTACTAATATCAAAGCAAACCGGGATAAAAGTGATAACAATTTTACGTGTATTTACAATGTATGGTTGGAATTTAAAAGTAAAAACATCCAATCCATCTTTTTTTTTTTTTGAATATTTTGAAGTAGTACTTCGGCTCTGAAGTGTCGATTTTATATATCATCATAGCAGCCATTGCGACAAATGCACAATTTGGAAAAAAAATTACAATTAAAAAAACCCAAACAACCGAAAGCAAAAAATAACTTAAAATATCTTACAGCAAATCATAGGGAGTTTGAATTTTGCAAATGATCCTTCTGTGATAAATGTCCAAATTTTTATTAAATTGTGATCGCGTCCGACTCGCAGCTTTTGATTCAAGCTATATATGGTGTTTTAAGTGAACATTTTTATTTCCGCTTTGTGTTATTGATTGTAGGGATCTTCTTAGAGAAATCCCCAATAGCCCTGTGGCTTTTGTTCGTAGATCAATGAACATTGTTGCTAATTTACCTGCAACGCATAGACATTCTTTGTTTGGTCTTCAAAAGTGAGGTCCTGTTCTTCTTATAAGCCGGAAAACTGAAACTGCATCTTGCCCGTTTTACCCTTAAATTTTTTTTAGAAGACCTTAGTATTAAATATTGAACAAAATCAATTAAAAAATAAAATCAAATTTATCTTTTTTTATATTTATTTTTATACTTAATTTATTCTATATTGTGCATGTATTTAGGCTCAAAATTTAAATTTTTTAAAAAAATCTAAACAATATTACTAGACGTGTGTAATGTATTTATTTAACACACACTCTCTCTCTCTATATATCTTTCATAACCGAGCTTTAATTTAAAGTGATACAGTTACTAATGAAACATTTTTTTCATACTTACGTTTTACCCGTCTCATATTTTTCAGTAATTTTTGGGGCTTTTAACAAAATAGCATATATACTTATAGTTCAATGTTTGGGAAATATCACAGTAAAATAGTTCACTGAGTCTGACCCATCTGTTAAAACAACAAATTAACAATCTTTCCAAAACTACTCCTGTGAATGGTTTATTGACAATTGATCATAGTTCAGGCCTATCCCAAAATATTTTCATACGCTATCGTTACAAAAGATGAGCCGCCAAAGGCGCCCAACCCACTAACTGCACAAATTGGGTATGCAGGCTCCACCTTCTGGGTTTTGCTGTTCTTTCCATATGCGGCCTGTAACTCGAAGCTTCAGCTCTTTCCGATCTCCCCCAGAGAAGAATAGTGCCATGTTCCTTTGTATAATCAGGCCATCATGGCTATCCCTGACCTTCCTGTGGCTATCTCTAATGCTTCTTGGGGTGCCTTCCCAAATGAGTTTCCGGCCATTTCCTCCAACCTCAAGGCTGTAGCTGTAATTCCGGGCTTCAGTCTCATCGCCCATAAAACGAAGGAATGCCATATAAACAGGAGCTACCCCTAGCTGGAAAGCTTCAAAATGCAGACAGAAGTACTGGCCAAAGCAGTGAAAAACCTACAGAATATAGTTAGACTAGATACTTTAGTATTTTGATATGAAATTGCACCTGTATGAACCAGACACAAGTGGTTCCCAAACAAAGAAAAATTGATTTTGTAAATACTCAAGTCGCAACACAACAAAGTAAACCACTAGCTTAAGTTCGAAATTTCAGTTCACTGATACAAGCAAGTCCGCTTGGACAAATCATAAGGACAACAGGAAAAACACAATACATAAACACTGAACTATAATTGACTTCTATCATCATTCATATCTTAAATTACTATTATCCCATTTCTTTATTCAATAACAAGAGTTCTATTTGAAAAAATGCATTAACCAACAAAAGTACTCAGATTCGTATTCCCTTTCTTTCAATTCAGCTGCTTCTTTCTGGCTAGCAAGGCATTTGGGAACACTTCACAAAACTAACCCAAGATACAGAGTGTCCCAATTCAAAAGACACCCAGCATAATAAATCTAAAGACCAATCAGAGTAAAAGTCGAGTAATGGTCCAAAATTAGGTTTAGGCATCATAAGGATGATGAACCAATATGCCTAACCATTTATCAAAACCACCATGCACCCTGTTTACGTGTTAATGTTATGTCTACCTATAAATTACAACATATGGTATATACACATCTTCTTTAACCAGTTCTGAAAAGCATGTTGCATTCATTTACGGCCACAAGTGTGATTTTTATGCACCTTGCTAATTCCTATCTTACAATAACTATTTAAAAAAAAAAAAACACTTACAGTTAACATCCATGTTGCATTCTCTACTTCACGGGGATTAGACTTCACATAACGGTGGTTGAATGTACATCCGGAATGCATGTCTACTTTGTGATCATCCCTTAGATGAGCAACAAGGAAAGGAATATCCCCGACAACAGCACACTCAGATCCAGCATAAGGACAGTTATATGGCCTGAAGTTACATAGGGCTTCATGTTTGAGTTTACTGTAGTATGGAAAAATCTCTGGGCACCCAAGTGACATGTATTTGCAAGGCAATTCAAGTGATTCAGCTACCTTCTCCAATGCTAGACATCTAATATCACCAAGCTCTTGTCTACAAGTGGGGCACCGGTTGTGCACCCTTGTTTTACAAGTTGAACAAAGTGTATGCCCATTGTGGCACTGCAGATAAAACAATTAGCTATGCAAATCAACAAAAAAATTATAGGGTAGAACAACAAATTTGAAAGCAAGGTGATGAAAGCTGCCACTGGCATTCAATAACGTGCCAATATTAAAGCAAACATTATGCTTATCAAATCCTACAGAAGCCCACAGAAAACTAAATTTGACAAATACTCCTATATTTCGTCATCTTTCAAGACATTAACTCAATACCTGGCTTCATTGCCAAGTTTCATTATTTCAAATACAACACTGCAAGTTTCTGTTAATACAGTTAAAGCTCAAACTGTTTTCATTTTGCTTTTTACTTTATAAGACAAGAACATCTCAATCAGTTCTTTGTAGTTTAACCGAGTGAAATTCAACACTATCAAAAAGAACCACACATCACTCTCTCCCTTTAGCAAAAACTCACAAAAGTCATGGCTCCTGGGAAACATCCAACTAGCTATAACCCAATTCAAGCAACTTATTAATTCACTAGTAGCACAAGGTTCCACCTAGTCACGAGCATTATTCCAATTTTCTAAGCATCTAACACTGCCCAAAAGGAAAGAGAGAACACAATTTGAATTTTGGAAGAAAAAAAAAAAACACAATTTGAATTTTGGAAAAAAAAAAACAATTTGAATATATTTGCAGTAAAAATCCTTCAGACTTCCCCTGGTAAGATGCTGTACTGACACTGTGGTTCGAACTAATCAATCTTATTGAACAACAAAAGCAAAATCCGGAAATAAAACTAACTGAAAATAGAGCTTGAATCTGTCTTCCGTAATGAAGGATGTCACACAACAGATCAATATCCACCCATTAATCGGTAAAAAGGACAAACCTGATTAATCGGAGGATACATAGAATTAGTACAAACAGGACATTCGAGCAACTCATGGAAACTTATTGAATGAATTGCTGAAGAAACATTGTTGTTACTATTGTTGTTTATGATGTTAATGCCGTTGCTTTGAGGCTTAGGAACTGAAGGGAACTGATGATGGATGTGGTTGTGAATCTCGTCCTCGTCTGTCAAATCCGATGACGGCACAGTTTCAATGCAATCTAAATCCATTCCCAAACCAAAACTGACCCCAGACTTAATTTCCCAAATTCAAAACCTGCCCTATTATTCCCCAATTTTACCTTCTCGATAATTGCTTATGGGTAATAAGCGATCATGGCCAAATTTGGAAAGGATTAGGATAAATTGGGAAAGAAACTGAAAGAAGAGTGATTGAATCTGTATATGACAATGAGTGCTCGATCAAAAACAGATGGCTTTCTTAATCGGCGAAACATCTCATAATCGGAGAAGGAGAGAGAAAAAACATGGCTGAAATTGGAAGAATCTGTTGATCGACATCGAAGAATTTTGAAGAGACAGGGAAGAAAGTTCTGATCCAAGATTAAATTGGTTGGAATATAAATGTTTATTTTACTAAAAAAATTCCAAAACTTTTTTAGTTTTGCTTAATCTTTTCCATGATAGTTGTCTAATCTTTTAATAAAAGTTATTGTTACCATTTATTTTGGACGAATGTTCAATTTTACCCTCTATTTGACATTTTTTGCTTATTTTAATCCCTAATCTTATAGTATTTATCAATTTCACCATTAAATGAATTATGTGATGAGATATGTTAATCAATTTTATATTCAATTTTTTTTTATTCATACAAAATTTTTAAACTATTTTTTATTTTTATTGTTGGACTTTTTTAAAAGATATTTTTGGAGTTAATATATGTTAAAAATATATGTTACACTTCTTACAAGAATTGGGCTTCGACTAGACTCGTCTGTAATAAGGGAATTCTTAGATATTTATTGTTTAACCTAGAATAATTTTACACTCCAATAATATGTTAACTTGCTTTTTCAAATTTTATATATTAAACCAAATCATTGTAATTTTATAATTTTTTAGAAAGTGAAATGATTCAATTTCGAACCATTTTAAATATATGTATAACCTTTGATTTGATTAAATTTTGACATGAAATATATAATTTTATATGTTTTCATTTACACTTAATCAAGTTAATTTTTTTTTTCTAAAAAAAAATTAGTAATTACAAATCTTACCCAATCTGTAAATTACCCGCTTACAATTCTTCACTTGCAGTATGGCTTCAAAAGGGAAAGAATCTAATGAAAAAGTGAACCTCTTATTGAACTTTGGATATTGTTGTGACTTGTCAAGTCACATTCAATATAAAAAGGACTAAATTGATAAAAGAAAAATGATGATGTGTCAAAAAAAAATTGATGAGCAAAGGCTGTTATGTTTGAACTCATAATGTACTCACTTTTTAAGTTTAAGAAGAGACTTCTTAACTTAACGAGAAATTCCGAAAATTAACCTTTTTTTTATTTTATTTTATTTTATTGACAACACATTAAAATTAAAAATAATAAATGTTACATCATTTCGCTGATGTCTTTTTTTTTTTTTTTTCCAGAAATGAAGTGAGCCGTATTAACTCATATTATTTACTTCATAATTTAGAACTTCATATAAAAAATTAGGAGGGCATACCCCCATTGAGTATCAAGTATAGAAACAGCCGCCCTTGCAATACAGTTACCAATTTGATTCGTTGACCTCTTAATAAATGCAATATTACAATATGGCAAAGAATTTAATAAAAGACGACAATCCATTACCACATTCCCAAAGTAAAATAAATCCAGCTTGTTAGTATTTAACGCTTGAACCAGCAGTAAACAATATGTCTCAATTAAGATATGGGATAAACTCTGACTCTTCAACCAACTTAAGGCCTCTCTGAAACATTTCGCCTCTCCCAACTTCGGATCTTCCATAGCAAACAGCTTCTTAGCCAATCCTCCCATGCATAGATCCCTACGATCTCTCGAAATAATTCCCAACCCATACAAACCTTGTTGCACCGAAACATCCACATTACATTTTAACATTGGGAATGTAGGGGCTGCCACTTCAGCATTTGATTTGCTTGAATCTGCCTTGGACTTGATTTCTTATTAGCTACCTCCCACTCCCTTAACTGTTATCTACTATGATGCAAAACATTTTATTTACACACAATATGATCAACAACATTACAAAGCAAAATAGATCTTAAATCTTTAAGCATCTCTGAAATTTTCTTCTTTGGTATCAAAATAATCTGAGTTTTATTTTCTTCTGGCAATGAATCATCACCATTTAAAAATTTCAAACAAGGAGAACAAATATCATCTGATACAATATTCCAGAAAACTTGATAAAAATTTCAAACAAACAGAACAAATATCATCTGAAATTTTCTTCTTTGCATTAGATTTCGCTTATGTCTTGGAACTTAAAAGTTTCTAACAATTCAAGAAAAAATTGTATGTCATTTATAGACTAATTCAATAAAGTTATGGCATATTAATCCCTCTTTTAAAAATAATTTGTTAATTATTCTTTAATCGAGTCAATTTATATTTTTGAATTCTTATTTTTATTTGATTTATTTTATTTAATCGAGAGATAAATTTAGTATACAATACAAGTATTTTGTTCATTATATAATTTAGTTAATTCAATAGTACTTGTTGAAAAATCAATTTTTCATTTGAAAATTGGCTAAAGATTACTACTGAGTTGATCAGACAAAGCCAAAAGCACCATATGCTATCA
>CATIWJ010500201.1:0-13111 GCA_949640765.1 Croton laevigatus | reverse complement strand
ATTCTTTAGTTTGGGGTTTATCAATGATGTAGTAGTAATAGATTCTGATTATAATAATATATGATCCATTCCTTGTTGTAAAAAAAAAAAAAACTTTCTCGATATTTACATGGTTTTAGTTCATTAAAAATTTAAAACTTAAATATTATCGATGGTACTCAAATTTTAGAAGTTATAATAATTTGGCACCCCACATTTAATTTGTGATATGATAGCACTCTAATTTTCAATTTTCTAACAATTAAGTACCTTTATCCGGTTTAGTTTCTTGTCATTATTTTGAAATGTGGCTTTAGCAGAAAGTACCAATAGAATTTTTTTTTTTATCAATATCTTTGGAAAGAAAAAAAAAAGAATTATTCTTTTTTATGCTCCTTTTGCCAATATAGATCACAAGTTGTGTACCCGGCTGCTTGGAAAGGAATTTTTTTTTTTTTTTAAAGGTGGCTTGGAAAGGAATTGAGGCCTAAAAGAATGGAATTATTAGAATCATGACTTCAACAATGTGGGGCTAAGATTATACCGCCTCTCAATTTCAAAAACTGCAAATTATCCGTCGTTTTGGACCTACTTCCACTTTGCCAGTCATTTTAAAATCAATAGCCACAAATTGCATAGTCATTGTCTCACACTGGCATTCGAAAGCCCCCCATTAATTAATTACCAATAGCAAGACCTACTATTACTTTAAGTAATATTGTACTATAAAATAGTTATTAACTATAACTAATGTTTTTCAATATAATACTCGTTTAATTTATTTATAAAATTTTTTAAAATTTGGCATTTAATTTATATAAAAAAATGAGTAAAAATTTTATACTTTTTTTAATAAAATTTAATATCAACACATTAACTATAAACTATAAGTCACAAAAATAGATTGATATTTTTTTTATTAATTTTACTATAAAAATATTAAGAAAAATTAATTGGTTTAACTTAAAATCTATTTTTTTTCTTCTTTTCTCTATATAAATTGACTGAAGGAACTTGTAGATCTATTTTTCTTAAAAAATAAAAGGTGAGGATTTAATTAAACTAGTTATAAATTGTTAAATTCAATAGTGTTTGATGTTTGATTGTCAGAATTCAATTTGTATAATATAATGATAAATCAAATTGAATACGATATTTCAACTTCTATATCCAATTTCTCACCAATGCCCCTAAAATTATTGTAGTGTCTATAAGTTGCTGAATTAGTGATTTCAACAATAATTTTTGTTAATATGGATAAACTTTCTTTCAACTTCAATTTTCCGAGTCTACATAACCTTAATCAAACGATATATGTTTATTATTTAACATTTTTAATTTTTTTATGAAATTTCTTAAAAAAATTAAAATTGATTAGGGAAAATAATATTTTTAATGAATTTCGGTCATATTCGTCCTTTTTCTTTTGTTTGAAAAATTAACTAGTTTATTTGGTATTTATACAAATATTAAAAGTATGTCATTTAATAATTTTTAATGGAAAAAGAGCAGAGTTTCATTTTGGACCATCGTCCTAACATCGGTGGAGAATGCAAGTTCTAATATCATGTTAAGAATCTGGGCCTAACTCACATGAAAACTCGAGTTTCACATTTCGGGGCGTCATCCTAACATCGGTGGAGAGGACATGCTCTAATACCATGTTAAGAATCTGGACCTAACTCACCTGAAAATCCAAGTTGACATGTGAGGATTGCTCAATCTTATAAATCTTTAAACCCACATTCTATCCGATGTGAGATTCTTTCACATTGTACGGGACAAAATAATAAAACAATGACAAAAGCTTAGAAATAATTATATTTATTTATTTTTTTAAAAAATAAATATATAACATAAATTCGAAACATATACAATTATTGTTGATGTTTTGGCTTTTGATCATTTGCATTAATAATGTAAGTCTGTTTTACTAAATATTAAAAACATAAATATTATTATTGTTGATGTTTTGGCTTTTGATCATTTACGTTAATAACACAAGCCTGTTTTACTATAAAAAATATAAATTAGAAACAAATTATTTATATTTTTTTGGGAGAATGAAAAATAAATTTAAAATGTATTATGTTATGAAAATATAGAAATTCTAATTCTATATCCCCTAATAAGTAATAACCTCTAATTAAAAAAATTATTTAAAAAAAGAAGAAGAAACCGAGAAAGAGGCTGCAAAAACTTCGCTTTCGTTCCCGCCCGGTGTGTGTATGACGAAAGCAATGAGTCCCAAAAAAAAAGCCCCTAACCAATAATAACCAGCCACGTCAGCATAACGTACCCATCGAAATTGCGTCCAGGTTCAATGAACCTGTTAGGGCGCGTTCCCTTCGGTTCTTATTTAACACCATTCCATCTCCTTCTTCCAATGTAGTACTTCAAAAATCTTCCAAAAATCTTCAATTTGTTATTAGTTTCTAGCTTAATACAGAAATTGATAGCTTAAATTCTTCAATTCAATGGCTTTTACTCTTACATCTTCTTCTTCTTCCTCTGCAACTGCAATTTCTGCTTCTAATTTTTCCCGCTCGACTCCCTCCTCTGAGCTTAAAGGTAAGTTTTTTAAATTTTCGTTTCTGTTGTTAGATTGTCATTTTTTTTCAAATATTTTGTTAATGTTGGGTATGTTATTTTGATTTTCAGTTCCACAATTCGGTTCTTTCCGTCTGGTTGACCGACCACCGGCAGCGGCGGGTTTACATCTCCTATCTCAACGGCTGTGCGCTGTGAAGCCTGTAAATGCAGAGTCCAAAAGGAATGATTCAGTTGTTCCTCTTGCAGCAACTATTGCTCAACCTGGTGAGCGTTTAATTTAACTTGATTTTAAAATTATTTCAAATTATTGGAATGGAATGAAAAGGAATCTAACTTTGGAGTTGTGGAATGAAATTAATATTGCAGAGGTGGCTGAGAAAGGAGCCGAGGTGGAGGAGGACTTTGAGCAATTGGCCAAGGAGCTTGATAAGTCTTCTCCATTAGAGATTATGGACAAGGCGCTTGAGAAATTTGGCAATGATATTGCTATTGCTTTCAGGTAAACAAACTTTCTGATTGAAATTCTGTATCCCATTTTGCATGATAAAACGGCACCGTGTTGTGATTAGGGACGCACTCGTTTGATGATAAAATTAAAAGGCTAGCATAAATGGATGCGAGAAATAGGGGTAGACCCTAACGTTTAATATGTTTTTAATAGTTCGAAAAAACATTGTAATATACACCAATTGTGGTTAAAGTGTAGTTAAGTTTGACTGCCTGCTATAATATTATAATATTATAATATTATATTACAATTAGTTGGTTCAAGGTGAAATATCATAATATAATGCCATTATTGTGAATCAGTGATGAATATTCCCTCTATGTGGTGGATCCCTGCAATTGTTTGCAATATGCCATTTACATATTAAAGAATATTCCAAAACACTTTTAGTCAAACATATTGTATTATTCAGATTTGGGTGTGAATAAGATATGACTTATTTTCTTGGCAGAGCACAATAAGTTAATTCTACGGTAGAAATTAGATTTGATATGGAAATCATTTGAGCTTCATTTATATATATTTGATCAAATACTGAAATTTGATCTAATTTGTTAAGCACTAGCTAATAGCTGAAGATGAAAATGTTATCTCAATTAGTATCCTTCCTTTTGCAGCGGTGCTGAAGACGTTGCTTTGATTGAATACGCAAAGCTAACTGGTAGACCGTTTAGAGTATTCAGCCTGGACACTGGGAGGTTGAATCCAGAAACCTATCAATTCTTTGATGCAGTCGAGAAACATTATGGTATCCGCATCGAGTACATGTTTCCTGATGCAGTTGAAGTTCAGGCCTTGGTGAGGAGCAAGGGTCTGTTTTCTTTCTATGAAGATGGTCACCAGGAGTGCTGCCGTGTGAGAAAGGTTAGACCTTTGAGGAGGGCTCTTAAGGGGCTTCGCGCCTGGATCACTGGTCAAAGAAAAGATCAGTCCCCTGGAACTCGGTCTGAAGTTCCTATTGTACAGGTGGACCCAGTTTTTGAGGGGCTGGATGGTGGTGTTGGTAGTCTGATTAAGTGGAATCCAGTGGCAAATGTGGATGGCCAGGATATATGGAACTTCCTTCGGACCATGGATGTTCCTGTGAACTCCTTGCATTCACAAGGGTATGTCTCAATTGGATGTGAGCCTTGCACAAGACCAGTTCTTCCAGGCCAACATGAGAGAGAAGGAAGATGGTGGTGGGAGGATGCAAAGGCTAAGGAATGTGGCCTTCACAAAGGAAATCTAAAACAGGATGATGCATCCACACTTAATGGTGATGGAAATGGAGCATCACAATCAACTGCAGAAGCTGACATTTTCAATTCACAAACTTTGGTTAACTTGAGCAGGAGTGGAATAGAGAACTTGTCAAAATTGGAGAACCGAAAGGAACCATGGATTGTTGTCCTCTATGCTCCATGGTGCCAATTTTGCCAAGGAATGGAACAGTCCTACCTTGAATTGGCCGATAAGTTGGCAGGGAGTGGAGTGAAGGTGGGCAAATTCAGGGCAGATGGTGATCAAAAGGAGTTTGCTAAACAAGAATTGCAATTGGGAAGCTTTCCAACTATCCTTTTCTTCCCCAAACACTCTTCCAGGCCAATCAAGTATCCTTCCGAGAAAAGAGATGTAGATTCCTTGATGACTTTCGTAAATGCTCTCCGATGAGTATAGTGTGAGATCGTCATTAGAAACTGGTGATCAAATCAATTAAGCATATGAGTTAAGGTTGGTTTTCGTCTACCTTGCGACTAAGCAGCCATTAATGGGAATCAAAGGTCAACTTTGGATTACAATTGGAATAATAATAGAAGGCTGCGAACCTCAACTATAAGCAAAACTTAATTGTTTGCTTTGCACTAGCTCTGGCAGCTATGGCTACATTAGGGGAAACTGTTTTTTTTTTTTTTTAAAATATAGGCTTAGCATATAGTTTTCTTCATCCATCCTTGTATAAGAGTCTGTATTAGGTCAATTGATTTTGTTTGAGATTGTATGTGGAAATGGGAAGTAGAGTGTTTATATTGTAGCACAAATTTTTGCCCATTAAATATTGAATTCAAGATAAATTATTAACTTAGATTGGCATTGATATGCTTGTATGAAACAAAGGGGGATTGATTTGATTCATTGCAAATGAAATTCACGTAAAGCTGGCTTAAACGGATCCAATTTTGAAATTGAATTGGAATTGCAAAACTAGAATTTAAACCATATAGTTTTATGCTTTAACAAAAATAATTTACTTTGTATCTTACTGGTTATCGCAGGAAAAGGGCAAACTCTCGTAGGACTTGAGCTAGCTCAAGAAAAAGACAGACTTCTCAAAAAAAAAAAAAGGAAAGGTTGACCAGCACCTTCTTTGATTGATATTTTCACCCAACTTTATAAACTTAGATGAATTTCACCAAAAAGCTTAGTTTGTAGATCTACATATTTCAAAGGACAAGAAATTTAAATTCGAATTTTGAAGAGATAATATAATATACATACCCTATTTTGTTAATAAAAAATTAAAATATACAATTTTTACTTTTTTACTTGAAGAGATAATATAATTACACAGTAAAGAACGACTGATTTATGCAAGTAGAGTATTGTAGATCAATATATAACCATGTGAAATAATTCATCTTCTTCGCTTTCACACTCTCTCTCTCCTTTATTCTATATGGACTTTCCTTTTACAAACTTTCATTTTCAACTTTCAAGGGTTGCTACCAGTGGTTTTTTACTGGTAGTAGCCCTATCTTTTCCCTTTTTCGTCTGTAGTTTTATTTCTGTGTCAATAATAATAAAATTTTTCTATTTTTGTTGCTAGTTGGGGTTTATTTCTTCTTTGTCAAAATTAGATCTAGAACTAATTTTGATTTCTACATATATGTAGTTTGGGGGTATAAATCTGGTGGATGTATTCAAGAAGAATATCATTTCTTTATGCTGCAGTGGACTCAACAGATTATAGGAAGTACATCCGCTTGTAATATCCAAGCTTATGGTTTAACTATAGAGAAGATGCAGAGTTTTAAAAATATTAAGTTTATTTTATCTGTTATCTTATATATGTCTAAGAGCTGTTTAATGTTAATTTTGTATGGATATGTTAATTTGAAGTTTATTTTTCAAACTATTTGTTGTACCTCTATATATTCTGTTTAATGAAAATCGGATATATATATATATATATAATCAAAATAGGAACAGTTTTGGGTCTAAAGCACAGTCCACTACCACCAAACCATACCACATGACTCTTTTATGCTAACGCTAAATTATACATATTCGTTTTTTGGATACAAGAGGAAATAAATTATACATTTTCTAAACTGCTGTTGAAAGCGCGAAAAAAAAAAAAAAAATTAAAGCATCATAGTTCAAACCACGAACCTATTTAAAATGTGGCCAATTACCAACAAGTCAAACGCCAAGTTTTGTTTTGTTTTGGTTTTTTTTTTTTTTCTTATAACTAAATTATACACATATTAAATTTGAGAGGATCAATATAAATAGATTAGAAATTTCGGCGCCGGACCGGGACGGCCGATTACCTTGCCTATCCCTTGATTCCGCCTGGTCTGTTTTTCTTCTTTGTAGTCCCATGCCGACTATATTTTTAGCTATCTATACAGAAAGTAAGAGGATAGGTTATTTATAATTAATTAACTAAATTTAAATTATATTTTAATAAAAAATAGTATTATAATTTTTAATTAATTACATTTAAAGCATATTTTGATAAAATTAATATATTAATTATTAATTAATTAAATTTCAATAATATTTTAATAAAATATTATATTAGTTATATATAACTAATTAATTATTGTTTTCTTCTAAAATTTAGATTATAATAATATTTATTTATTTTTATATAACTTTATCTAAATTTTATAATATATAAAATATGTTATTTAAATTTTAGATAAAATAGTAATAAATAAATTTTTTTTTTTAACTTAATGTAAATTTTTCTTTCTAAATAACTTAATTTTAAATTCTTCTTTCTAAATAACTTAATTTAAATTTCATAAAGTATGTTAAATTTAAATTTTATAAATTATTGGATGTTATTGGGTTTTTTAGCTTTTAAGATGCAATATTTTTCAGTTAAGAATTCATATTATAAATATAATTAGAAAATACGTTTTAGTCAAATTCAATGATAAAAAATATTAAGTTTATATGTATAAATCGTATGAAAGAAGTATAATCTTTCAAAAACTATAATTCTTTTTTGATATAAAAGAGGCCGCTAATGTATTGGTTAACAATTTGAGTTACACAGGGGTAACTCTCTTCTGAGCACCAAATTAGTGCTAACAATAAATCATGTGGTTGGCAGACATTGAAATCAAGATATCAACATTTTACTATCTTCGTGTAAGATAGAATGATCACTCATGCAACACTCTGATTGGGTAAAAAAAAAAAAAATAATTCTAAGCATTATATTTTTTCGGATACATTGATCTTAAATGACCATAATTAGTATATTTTATATGTTTAAAAAATAATAATTTAAAAATTATTGTTCTAATTATCAGACACACATCTATACTAAAAAGGTTTTCAAAAATTATTATTCACTTAAGAACACAACTACAAAATCCTATAAAATTTTGAAAAATAATAATTTAAAAATTAATAAACACAATTATGAAATAGTATTACTAATAATAATTGGGAATTACTATTTTCAAAGCAACATTTGTTAATACCAGAGCATACAATGAAAAAAATTGAAGTTTACAAAAAGGCGATTGCTTTAAAATTAATAAAATTTGCTCTGAAAATAACATTACTCATAATATTTAAGTATTAGTAATAATTTTAAGGCAAATTTATAAGTATTAGTAATAATTTTAAGGCAAATTTATGATTTTATACTGATATTTGGTCAATATTATTATTTAATCACTATATTTTAACATAATTATTTTGAAATATTTGACCTTTGTTATATTACGTTATATCTTCATTTCATCTAATTTTGTAGCTATGTAATATTATAGATTAATACTAATTTTTAAAAATTTCCTTTTTTTTTATCTCTTAGAGAATTTTGGATATAATCAAATAAAAATTTAAATTATTAAAAAATCAAATAATGTTTCTAAACAAGTGGACAGATACAATGCACGTTAAAAAATCGCTAGATATATACTAGTGCATTTATAAGAGGGAATTGAAAGATAAGAGCATCTTCAATGCTAATGTGGATTGTAGCTGATGTGTCACATAAAATAGAAAGTATGAACAATTATGTGGTCAAATGTTTATTTATAGAGATTAACATTAAAAAAATTCTCTTCAATGCAACATCTTCTATCCTATATTTTCTCTTCTTTTTCTAGCCCACAATTTAATTCGAAACCAATTACGTAACAGTATTAATTTGGACATTATTAAGCAAACCTTCTATTTTTGGAGAGTTTGCTAGACAATGTCTATTGACACGTCAACTTAATTATGAAATAGACGTTTGTATTAGAGATGATTTCTTTCTATTTTTCTGACGTGGCAAGTGGATGAAAGCAATCCACTTTGGTATTGGAGATGCTCTAATAATTTCTAAATATGTAGGGAAAATAGCAAAATAATTCAAAATATAGGGTAAATTGCACAAATATTAAGTTTTCAGCACACTGCAATTCATTAAACCCAACAAACACCCTAACCAACAAATTAGTGAGGGAAAAAAAAATCTATAGACTACAGTATCTATAAGTGTATAAATGGGTATTGACATTTTCCAAGACCCTAATAAATCTAGTATCAGTTTAGGGACAAGAATTTGAAGTTCTTTCATAATCAGATCAGGAGCAGGCGTAAATATAATAAAATCTCTTTGCTTCAGGATAATAATGGGCTGGATATTACAAGGGATATTGAATTGCAACAACATATTGAGGAGTATTATCGGAGTATTTTTTGCTTCGGATAATGAATCAGATAGAGCTTTTGTGATCGGTTTGGTGCAATCAATGTTATTTGTGGATAAATTGCAGTGTCTTCAAGCTCCTTTTCGTATGGAGGAATTTAAAGATGCTATTAAACAGATGGAGCTCCAAGACCGGATGGTCTTAACCCGGCCGTCTTTCGGAGATTTTGGCATATTTAAGGGAGGTGATATTTTCAGGAATGCTACGTTGTGGCTGCAACAAAGTACATTCTGTTATTATGTAGTACTTAAATTAATTTAATTAATTAAAGAAATTAAATTAATAATATATATATCAAATAAAAAATGCAATAAAAAATAAATACCGAGCCAACAGAATTCACTATTTGTCTTTAAGGAATTTAATCCCTTCTCGGTACCCAAAATTAACAGAATAATTCTTCCCAAAATAGAACGGTATAGACCCGCCGTTGTAGCGGTACTTCAAACGCCGGTAACTGTCGAACACAAAGAGCGGAGTAAATCACACAATACAAATTGAAAGAGAGGAGAATGAATGAAAAAAATATGCAGAATTTTGTTTGAAAATTCTGAATTTTCAAGTGGTAAAAACGTTGGGGGGTTGGGAGGTATTTAAAGAAATTCAAGGGGTGCAACTTGAAAAGTTGCAATGGTTCGGGTGGACTAGGTTGAACCAAAAACCGAATGGTTATAATATGTAACTGCCGCTGGTTTTGCCAATCCGAAGCCAAGCGAACAACGACGACGATGGCGCAAAGGCCCAACCTCTTTCCAACCCGTTTAATTGTCACAATGGATTACTTTATTTATAAACCCATGTTAATCTTGTTATTTAACCAATGTGGGACAAATAACAAAAACCCCTCATTTCCGTTCACACCAATAATATATATATATATATATAATTTCTAACACATTCCCTTATTATTTGACTGAAATTAATGTTGTTCTTATTCCAAAGAATGGTTCACCATAGTCCATTGAAGAATATATACCCATAGATTTTTGTAATGTGATTTATAAAGTGGTGTCTAAGGTTCTTGCTAATCGATTGAAGTGTGTTTCGGGTGATATTATTTCTGGAAATCAATTTGCTTTTTTGCGCCTGGGAGATTGATCATTGATAATGTTAGTGTGGCTTTTGAAACAATACATAGCTTGAATTATAATAGAGGAGTTATGGGTGGTTGTGCTCTAAAGATTGATATTTCAAAAGCATAGTGAATTGGGATTTTTAATTGATATACTTCGGGAGTTGGGGTTTCTAGATAACTGGATAACTTGATTGTCGATGTGCTTTAAGGAGGTTACTTTGTGAATTGTAATGTTTCTATTCATCCTCCGCATGGTTTGAAATAAGGGTTTCGTTGTCTTTGTATCTTTTTTTATTTTGTACTAAAGGTCAGTCGAGGTTGTTTACATATTTTGAGCTCTGAGGTTTGATTACGGCGTTGTAGGGCTGAACTCCATTCCTCAAGGATCCCACATTTGTTTTTTGCAAATGATTTGCACTTATTCTTCAATACATTTGTTAGTGAAACCTCTCCTGTTGAGCTAAGTGTTGCAAATTTTTGAGAAAGCTTTAGGGCAGGCATTTAATTATCAAAAGTACAGAATCTTGTTTAGCCTTGGTGTTGATGATGAAACCCAAGAGCCTATTTATAATCTTTTGCAGGTTGATACGGAGTTGGGGGCAAGTTCCTATTTTTTCTAACGGTCACTGCTAGTCGAAGGGAAACCGAACAATTGGCAGTAGCGGGCAGGTTCCTATTTAGGTCTACCGTCACTGGTAGTTTGTAATAGGAGACAGATTTTTAGGTACATTAAAGACAGGCAATGACAAAGGATTAATGACTCGGGTAACTATTTTTTATCTCGGGCAGACATAAAGGTGTTGATTAAAGTGGTGGGCGAAGCTATTCCGTCACATTGTATGAGCTTATTTCTTTTGCCTGTCTCTTATTGTTATGCTTAATCACTTTTGGTGGCAAGGCGGGTAGGAGCTTAGCGGAGGGATAAAATGGTTAGCTTAGGACAAAATGTGTGGTTCTAAGAAGGTTGGAGGAATGAGTTTCTAGAATATGATACGCTTTAATATTGCCATGTTGGGTAAACAGGGCTATAGGTCGTTTACGAATCCAAACACTCTCTTCTTCAAGGTGGTTTTTTTTTTATTTGATATTTGGGAAGGGGAAATAGGAGGGCCAATTTGCAGGCATGGGGCTCGAACGTTAGACGTCTGCCTCCACAGCCTTGAGCACTACCATTTGAGCTTGGACCGCTCCTTTCTTCTTCAAGGTGTTTAGAACCAAATATTTTCTACAGGGAAATTTTTTGAAAGTTGTTAAGCCAAATATTAAACGACAAGTATGACGCACCTTAAAAGATCATACTAATTAAGGGGACATTATAAATACTTATTTTATTCGAAATATGGATAATATATACGTACACTTATACATATGTACATATATATGGAAAGTATATAGGTACAATATTTTTGGGAAAAAAAAAATATAGGTACAATATGAAGTAATTTGAATAAGATAATAATTTATAATACCCCTCAATTAATGCCCTTTTTTTTTTTAATATAGCCCTCAATTAATGCTTGTATCTATATATATACTTGTATTGTCTATCACAGCGTAAATATCATAAGAAATAGAGAGAGTTAGAAATTTCAAACACAATTCTATTATGATGATTTCTCCACTCAAGTTTGTTTGTTTTACAATTTTTTTTGCTGACTATTACAGGTTAGTCATCTCTCTCATTTTTAATTTGTTTGATGTTTCTTTAAATAAAATTAGTATCATTTGACTAAATGGAACAAAGTACTTCAGATTTGCAGGATGAGGTAAAAGTAAGAGGGCCAGTACCTAATCCATATTGCAATTCAGTCGAATGGTGTAAATATTATAAGCCAGTATGTTCTGAAGTTGTTTGCAAACCACCTAACTGGTGTTATTGTGACTGTAGGCCAGGCACCCACCAGTTTTTCGATATGATCTGTTAGAGAAGGAAAAGAATGTGTCAAAGCACAAAACAAAGAAAAATTGAATAAAACGTTAGCTTAAACTGCAACCTGAAATGGATGTAAGGGGTTTAATGCAACTTCGCAATTATAATTGTGAAAATAAGTCCCTTTTAAAGTTTCAAACTCAACATTATAAGTTTCTTATCTTAAAATCTTAAGCTGTAAATCAATTTTAGTACATTGATAGACATATGTCTTATCTCTATATGGTATTAGAATTAATTTCAATCTAATACTACAATGCTAAATATTATAGCTCACATACTCCATCTATATGCCACAAATCAAATAAAAACGAAGAATTCAAACTAAGGAATGAAAATCAAAATAGGGAGCGGGGTTTCGTTCTAATGCCCGAAAATAATATTCCAAAGCCTTTGTGTGTTCTTCGTTACTTGTGTGAATAAGGCCTATATTATAGAGTATATAACTTTGATCATAGGGATCAATTTCTAGCCGCAAAGCTTCATAATAATTCTGTAAAGCTTCTGCATAGTTTCCTTTGGATTGAGCAGACATTCATTATGGTCGTCATTTGATTCAAAGAATTTCCGTTTCAGAACCGTACGTGAGATTTTCATCTCATACGGCTCCTCCCTTATGTGCATAATGAAAATAATACATAGAATGAAAAAAAAGGGAGTGAAAAACTCTCATTATGACCTAAGCCGGCTAGTGTTTTTACAAGAAATCCCTAGCCAACCTTCTTGCAAAAGGTTTTTTTTCTTAATATCAAATATGTTGATACTAGATCAAAATATAATATTAAGTTAACTCCAACAATTTATTTGTCCTCAATCTTCTTTAATTTCTAGGAATTAATCACTTCAACGATCTTCAATGGTTATACGAGTATCCAAAGTATGAACGAGATGGTTTGGTTGTGATAATCAAGAAAGGAAAAGGGAATGAAATGAGTTGTTTGTTTGTTGGGCCAATTTATTTATTTCCTTTACCTTTTTTTTTTTGGCTTTTTTCAAAGTCTTTAACATTAATTTTCCATACTCCCAATAGTTTTTTATTTTCATTTCTCTCCTCTATTTTCAATTTCTTTTTTTCTTTTTTATTCTCTTTTTTTTCCTTTTTATTTATTTTTTTTATCTTCTCTTTTTTATTTCCTTTT
>CATIWJ010500139.1:0-28985 GCA_949640765.1 Croton laevigatus | reverse complement strand
TACTAGTACTTAGGAAATACATAATAATAATTCTGTACATACAGTTTTTCTTTTACACATATAAATATTGAATATATACAGCTTTCTCGATTATTCAAGAGAAAGTTTTCTGCAAATCTCTCTTTCATTCTCTGTTCATGGAGTTTTATTGAACATTATTGAAGATGCAATAACTGTAGCTCAACGTGCAGATGCAGCATATGAGGTTTTAACTTTATTTTAGTTTGTGTTTATTTTGCACCTTAAGATATATTAAATGCAATGTTACTTGTTTCAAGTACGAAGTCATTTATTCAAAAATTAAGAGATGAAGGATGGAATGATTTAATTCATGAGATGAAAACTTTTTGTGAATTAGTTAATATACCTGTGTTAGATTTGAAAGCTCCTTATGTTACAAAAAGAGGAAAGGCTTGTTATCAACAATAATATTACGGTGAAATATTATTATAAGGTATACATTTTTAATGCAGTGATTGATGTTCAATTGTTGGAATTGGATAATAAGTTTAATGATCATATAATAGAATTGCTTAGTCTTAGTTCAGCTTTAGATCCAAAGGAGATGCTTACTTCATTTTGAATTTATGATATTTATCAATTGGCCCAAAAATTCTATCCTCAAGACTTTGCTGAACATGTGATTATGCAATTAAAGGTGCAGCTTGAGCATTTTGATCATGTGATACAACTTCCTGAATTCAAAGATTTGTCTACTATTTCTGGTCTAAGTCAGTGGTTGGTGAAAATAAGAAAATCTCATATTTATCCTCTTGTATATAGAGTTGTAACTCTTATCCTTACTCTTCTAATTTCTACTGCCATTTCTACTGGTACTACAGAGAAATCATTCTCAGCGATGAACATAATTAAGAATAAGTTTTGTAATATGATCGAAGACGAATTTCTCTCAGATTGTTTAATTATATATATTGAAAAAAAAAATTGCTGAAACATTTACTTTAAATTCTTTGGTAGATGATTTATGTGACTTAGAAGAGCGTCGTGTTCCCTTTTGATATATTATTTGTAATAAATTTGATATTGTTTACATAACTATCACTAAAAATACTTTAATTTGTTTACTTTTAGTATTATAATTTTTTGTCCCCCTTACTTTATGATCCTGCATTCGTTCCTGCAGCGAACACATTAGTTACAGTTGGTTGCAATTTTGGTTTCTTGAACTTCAATCAGACGATTCCTTCTATAATGCTTTCGGAATCACTCCACAACTATGATCGGTTTCTTCAAAAACTATAAGACCATTTTCATCTCCAATCGCAAAACTCCATGGCTAGGTTTCTACATTATTGATGACAAGTTGCGATCCAGAACTCCATTTCAGAAATCGAACTTGTGATTTGCTCCAACACCAAACCAAAAGCAAAAATGGATTTCAATAACGGCTTATCTTTTCAAAACTTATTATTATTATTATTATTTTTTATATAGATATAACTCATGCCTATGTTAAAAAAGAACAGATATAGGTTCAAACTCCATCTGTTTTGATCGAAGGGCAAGTTGTTCATGACCAACGCTGTTCCACTTTCCAAAACTTATTAGGTGTTGGAAATTTTGGCTCTATTTATAAGCAAGTCTTAAGGAGAATGGAGAATTCATGGCAGTAAAAGTACAAAACCTTCACCAACAAGTATTAATTTTGAAGGAAATTAATGATTTAAAATCACTAGTTTGTGAGTAAATGCCGAATGGAAAGTTTGATATGGTTGCATCCAAGATCAAATTTGATATAGATATGGGAAATGCGTTGGATTATCTTCAGAAAGGTTGCCACAAGCCAATCATTCACTGTAATCTAAACCCAAAGCCAAGCATCATTCTTTTTTATGACGATATAATTGCTCATGCTGGAGATTTTAGTCTCGTAAAATTTGCGCATCGTATAAGAGAAACAATTGACTACACACAGCTCCAGGTAATTATTGCCTAATAAATACAGAGTTTATATTTATTTAATATCAACATGAAAACTAAAATTTACTTCAACTGTCAAACGCATGAAAACTAAAATTTTTCTATTATTAAAAATGGCATCGTTGGGATAATAAATCATCCAAGTTTGGTTTCTTTCTCTCTCAACAATAAAGTTGTGATATTGGAGGTCATTCAAAATTCATTACTATAATCCTATATTTATCTCGTTTTACTCTGAATGGAACCAAAAGCCGAAACACACAAACTGCTTATTTGATATTAATTGGATCTTGAGCAATGGCTGCTGCAAATCAATATCATATCCCCATTTATCTTTCATTAAAATTCAACACGATAGTCTATGGGTGGTTATTTAAAAGAAGGCCAAAATATAACATACCTCGATCGTAATCAGAATAAATTAAATCCTACTGAAATGGTTTTTGAAGACTTTATAATCCAACTGAGTTCCATCGAAATAGATCCAAAAGAATCATCAACCAACGTGTTTTTCATCTAATAAAAACATCTGAAAAACGATAATAAATAATTGTATTTGGATGGAACTCAGTTGGATTATAAATCAACCATTGTTAGCCTTTTTTTTGGAAATATTTGGAGACCCAATGGCTGAATACATTGATTGTGGTAATGAATAAAATCCATCTGCAATGAAATTTGAAGTGTTTATAGCTCAACTGAGTAACCTCGTCTTAAAGAAAAACGATAAACCAACACTTTTCTGCAAATAATAGCTTCTTTCACTTATATATTACTATTATTCTAAAACAAATAGAATAAATAATAATACTATTGTGGGTTCTACTTATGTCATTTATCTATAAATATTTCAAAATATTTCAAAACATTTATTTTGTGAATTCTTTAATGTTTATAATTTTTATCAAATTATTTTCCTAAATAGTAGCCGTTTGGAATAACCGAGAAATGCTCTCTAAAATTTAATAATTTCTATTTTCAAATTTTATTTAAAAGATAAATATGTAATGAATAACAATCCATTGTTCCAATTCAAATTACTATTTCAATATTATATAAATAGTAATTTTCTATTCAATTGGTCATCCTACTTACCATGAAAATGCTTTTGCAGGTTTTTCTTTTAGCAAATTTTGCAGGATTGTTAACCCATCTATGATAATTTCTGCTAATAATAATTTCTGGAATTTTCACCTTTTTGTTCTGCAGTTTTCCTTGACTGGCCTAAACAGAAATAAATTGACAAATGAAAGTGTTATTAACTTCATTGAGCATGTATGTATTTGATAACAACTTATTTTTTTTCTTTTAAATTTGATTTCCATATATATGAATGAACTTAATTTAATATAGTATATGTCGTTAATATATGTTTCAAGAATTCTATATTAAACACACAGCTCCGACTCCAATTAGTTCGGAACCAAAAAGGTGGCTAGTGATTCAATGCTACAAGTTGTTGTTGAGAGAAGAGCATTTCAGGTAATTCATTTATTCTTTCTATACATGTTCCTCTTCACAAATATATATATATATATATATATATATATATATATATATATATATATATTTATTTATTTTTGACAATATACAGTATGCATGTACTTTTATGTTGTTATTTTCTTAAATGTCACATATCACACTGCTACCAATTCTAATATGAATCATAGTCAAAAAAGAAATTCTAATATGAAAATTTGGTAATTAGTTAATATCAACATGAAAAATAAAATTTACTTAAACTGTCAGTGGTTCCAAATGCATGGAAACTAAAATTTTTCTATTATATGTTACATTTTTAAATTAAAAATGGCACCAAAGACATTGTTGGGATATTAGATCATCCAATTTTGGTTTCTTTCTCTCTAAACAATAAAGTTGTGACATTGGAGGTCATTCAAAATTCATTACTATAGTCCTATATTTATCTCGTTTTAATCCGAATGGAACCGAAAAACAAAACACGCAAAACTGCTTAATTTGATATTAATTGGATCTTGAGCAATGGAGAATCAAAATGCTGCTGCAAATCAATATCATATCCCCATTTATTTTCCATTAAAAATAAACACGATAGAAAGAAATCTTGCTGCAAATTTACAAGATTTCAATCTTTTGTAAGGCTGTGCATCGGTCGGGTTCAGTTCAATCCGAACCGAACCCGACCAATCCGAAAAGCGAAAATTTTTAATATTAAAATCCAAACCGATCAACCTTATTAAACCAAACAGAACACGTCGGTTAGATTCCAAAATTTTTAGAAAAATAACAAAGAAAATTGTTGATTTTTTTCGGTTCAACCCGAACCAAAACCCGATTTTTCTTAAAACATAAAATCGAACCAAACAACTCGACTAAACTGAACCGAATACGTCGGTTCGGTTCAGTCGGATTAGTCAGGTCGGTTTGGGTTTTGCACACCCCTAATCTTTTGGTTAAGAACATTGTTGGTTCTCTTTCAAAAGAAGACTAAAATATAAAATACATCCATCTAAATCAGAATAAATTGAATCCTACTGAAATGGCTTTTGAAGACTTTATAAGCCATCTGAGTTACATCCTAATAGATCCTAAAGAATCGTAATCATCTTCAATTTAGGCTATTGTATTGCTACTATTTAAAAAATAATTAATAAACAATTTTATTATTGTAGGTTCGACTTATATGTTACGTTATATGATAGAATAATGGCTTTATAATTAAATTATATAGTTCTACTTTTACATAACAAACTATGTTAGTATATTATTTGATTGTTTGTTCTTATTGCTTATGTATTTTCTGATGAAAGTAATGATGCGAATGAGTGACACTTACTTTGGGTACTTAGTTTTATTCTAATATATTTTTGGGTACTCATGGTTAATAATTATATTAGTAGATTCTTTATTCATTGAGAAAAAAAAAAGATTCTTTATTTATCTTTCTGCCGAATCCCTCTACATAATATTCCATTAAATGGTATGAAAAAGTCAAATTTACCCTGCATTTTATGTTTACCGTAATTTATATTTTAGCTATTTTACATGATAAATTACAATTTTGTTCATGAGTTTTGATAAAATTTATATTTTTATTATAGTAATTTTTGAATTTGATTATTTTATTGCTCTGTTTTATTTTTATCGGATAATTATGTTCTTTTATTAATTAATTCCAATTTTTCCGTCAAGCAAAATACTTAAAAGTTACTAGAAGTCAATTTGGAGGACCAAACAGTAAAATAATTTAATTTTTCTCAAACTGATGATTATACTCTAAAAACGTCATCTTCCTCCGCATTCACCCATTGCAAAGTTGAAACAAACGTTAAATATAATTATCTTTCAAGAAATACTTTCATAACACCTTGGATGTTGATGATGCCATAACTAATTTTCGATATTTCCTTCCCTTTCCACATTATTTTTCGATGTTATTTTGAATTTAGGATAACAATAATTAAAGTTTGAACAACTTTATTATATTAGGTATCATGAAAGGGCCATTTTAAAATAATTAAAGTGTGGGGTGAGATTGTTAAATAAAAATTCGTTTCATGGTGAATTTTGTTCCAAAGCTCAACATAATATTATAGATTATCTGTAATAAGAAAAAGTAACTTAGGCCTTTTGTAAAAATTTACTATAGAAATATGTAAAATATTTTGCTGGAGAATATAAAATATATAACATTGTTATAGTAAATTTACATTACCATTTGCCAAGCAAAGCCAAATTTGTTAATCTTTTCCAGTGCCACACAAACCATCGGTTTGTATTCTCTGGTTGCTTTTACCCCACAAGAAGCGTCGCTGAATACTTTCGGTTTTTTTTTTTTTTTTAAATAACAATTGATGGAGCTTTGAAAATCATCATGTAGTATGTGAAAACCGATTTTAAAAGGATGAGCTTACCACCATGGATAAGTTTCTGGCTTTCCAAATAGATAGCTTGTTTTTTTTTTCCGCCTTCTCAGTTATCGGTTTCCACGCAGCTTGACGGCTTGGATTACACCCCACTGGAATTCCAAGATAGCTAGTTGGATAGGAATCTGGAAAGGAGTTCGGCTTGATCCAGGTTGATTCCAAATAGCTTGCTTTTATATCAAAATTGATTTTCAGCCCTGTAAGAAGATTAAAGCAAACAAATAGTCTTCTCAAGTTAGTTAGAGATAATAGGTCTGCATTAGAAACCACAATGGAGTCTTTGGCAAATTGGAGATGCGAGACTGTAATGTTTTCTGAGCCAACTTGCACGCCAGATAAGATTCCTTTTGCAACAGAATTTCTATTATAGTATTTAGCGATTCAACCACCAATAGGAAGAGAAACGGTGCTGGAGGACATAGTAATTTCAGTGGTAGGTGAACTATTGATGAGGATTGATAGCTTAGAGCTCTTTAAGCATTCTGAAATCCAAGAGATCCATTTTTCTCCGAAACCAATTTTCCTCGTGAACCGTAGAAGAAAAGTCCAGTTAACAGAGTTGAAAGCTTTTTCAAAATCGGCTTTAAAGATGATTGCTTTCATCTTCTTGTTTTTTAACTCATGGATAACCTCACTACAGGTTAGAATACCATCAGAAATCTGCCTTCCTTTGACAAACACTGTTTGTGTTTCACCAAGAATGTCACCAATAACATGTTTTAAACGGGGAGACAGTAGCTTTGCAAGTAATTTATAGAGGCTGCCAATTAAAGATATGGCGCCGTAATCGGCAAAGGAAGATGGGGAGTTGTTCTTTGGAATTAAGGCTAGGAAGCTTGAATTAATTTCGTTGCAAAGCTTCCAAATTAAATTTCACCATCCTAAAACTATAAGAGCTAAATGAAAAAATCAATATTGAGAAACCTCAAAATTAAAATAGAAAAATGAAATTGAGAATACAAAAAGAATAAGATAGTAAAAACTGACATGGTTTAATAATTATATTAGTAGATTCTTTATTTATCTTACTGCCGAATCCCTCTGTATAAATCTACACCATGCATTTTATGTTTATATTACATTTGTAATTTATATTTTAGCTATTTTGTATGATAAAATTTAATTTTGTTCTCAGATTTTAATAAATCTACATTTTTTATTCTAGTATTTTTTGGATTTGACTAATTTATCGTTTATTTTATTTTCTTCAAACAATTATGGTTTTTCATTAATTAATCCTAATTTTTTCTATAAACTATTATTATTAGTATTGTGATAAAAAAAAAATTATAAGTTTAAGTATATTAATTTAATAAATTTATTATTTATATGATAATTGTTTTACTGCACAAAAGAAACTGGAAAATCTTCACTAGTTAAATACATAATTAAAATTTTTCTACTATGACGAAATTTTTAAACTAAATTAAAAATAGACATGATTGGGATATTAATTAATTCAATATGGGAGGTCATTCAAAATTCATTACCATACTCCTATATTTATGTAGTTTTACTCATAATAAAACCTAAAAACCAAATACAAAAATTGCTTAATTAGACATTAATTCGATCTAGAGCAATGGAGAGACATAACCCTGCTAATCAAGGTGGTTCATCCTCTGCTGATAGTGTCCCCATTTATATACCACACAAAATAAAATGGATTTTCAAGCTCAATTGAGTTCCAGGTTCTTCCTCGTCTTAAAGAAAAATTATAAGCCAACACTTTTCACCGAATAATAGCATCTTTACTTTTATTAAAACAAATATAATAAATAATTATACTATTTTGGGTTCTACTCATATGTTTTGTTTTTTTTTATAGAATAATGACTTTATATTTTAACTATGGAATTGTAGTTTTAGATATATGCGGGATTATATGATTTTTCTGTCATTAACTTCTTTTTTTTTTAATTAATATATACATAATTATAATATATTTTAAATAATAATATAAATATATGAAAAATTTATTATTAATTTAATTAATTTATTACTGAGATGGCCAATTAGCACTAAAATTTTAAATTTTTTGTAATGTTAAATTACTATTTTAAATAAAAAATAATAATTTTATAAACTAAATAAAATTAATTAAAATTTGTGGAAAAAATAAAAAGGAAATATGAATTTTTTAATTCTCTGTAAAATTGTTTCTTAATTTTTATATATTTTACAGATAAATTACATGTTTACCTTTTTTTTTTTTTTTTTTTTTTGTTCTTATTGTCACTTCTTAATTACGGTTGTGTATTTTCTTAAGAAAATAATGTTATTAATAGTTTCAATAATATGCATTATTAGGTTAAAAACAAATAATAATAATAATAATCATAAACATATAGAATTAAAAAAATTACAAAAATTAAGAATGTAGAAATTTTACTTCATGAAGTTAAAAAAAAAAAAGGGAAATTATGAATTGTTTCTTTCATTTCATAATTAGTTTTTAAGATCAGAATGACTTTTTAAGGTTTGATCATAAAACCCAGGCCCATTTTGTTTTTTAACCTGTTAACCATGCAACCCTGGCCCATTTCAATTAATCTTTTGCCAAAGTGTGACTTGCGTCCTCAAGTTACTCCAACTAATTCTCGTATAAGTAGTGTCTAATTCACGTGTATTAACTCATTTTGCCAAGGTTAAATGACACTAAATAATAAATTTAATTTTTTTAAGAAATTAATTAGTTCAACATTATTACATATAATCTTTTAATAAAATGAAAATATTTACATATTAAACACCTAAAAGAGGTTTTTTTTTTTTTTTTAAAAAAAAGTTAGTATGTTTTGAAGTAATGTGTCCCTTTGGAGACATCTCATAGAATTTTTGACTTAAGGTAAGACAAAAGCAACAATGGCATAAACTTAGGTTCATAAAAATTGTAGGAAATTGACTATTTAATCTCTTATATTTAGTCAATATTACTACTTAATCATTGAGTTTTTGCAATATTATATTTGCATTTCTGACATTTGACACTATTATATAATATCGTGATTTAGTCTAGATTTTTAGAAATATTCTTAGAAAATTTTATTAGATTCTGAAAATATTTTTGAATAATATGATCAGAATGTTCCAATAACTTTCTAAAAAATTTTGATGGATATAGTAAAATATGTCAAAATATTAGTAATTAAATTATAATATTGTCAAAATTCAATTACTAAATAGTGACTATGAATAAATATCAGGAACTAAATAATAGATCTTTCTAAAATTTTTATCCGTCACTTGCAAAATACAAGCATGTATCTTTGATGGCTATTTTTTCAAATTCAAACATCAAGTACAATCAATGTTTGGTAATTAATTTACACATATCAAGGTGAAGTTAAATGCTTTCACTATGACTGCTTCCAAAATCACGTAAAACAAAATGTTCTATTTTGATGGCACGAACAATACGGTTTATACATACATTAAAACAGAAATAAGGTTGATAAGTTAAATCATCCAATTTGCTTTATAATTTTTTTTTAAATTGAGGGTCTCAAGTCTACACTTGGCTTGACACAAGTTCGCTCCTGGCGATGATGTCAGAGTAATTTAGGTTAAACGTCAGTGATGTAAGTGCATTTTTGCCAAAATACAATGATGAACTAATAATTATGATCAAACATCAGTGATGAAATAGTATTTTTTCCTTATAAAAATATAGGAAATTTACTACTTAGTCTCTTATATTTAGTCCATATTACTACTTAATCATTTTGTTTTTGCAATGTTATACTTGTCTTTCGGACAATTGGCACTTATTATATTATATCGTTATTTGGTCCAGATTTTTAAAAATATTCTTAAAAGATTTTATCAGATTCATAAAACATTCTTGAATAATATTATTAGAATGTTCCAATGACATTCTAAAATAACTTGATAGATATAGTAAAATATGCTCAAAATTAGTGATTAAATAATAATATAGTCAAAATTCAATTATTAAATAACAATTATGACCAAACATTATGAATTAAACAATAGATTTTCCAAAATTTTTTTCTTCAAACTAAATAATAATATTCTCAAAACATTTACTCACAAAATACAAGCATGTATCTTTGGTGTCTATTTTTTCAAGTTCACACATTAAGTACAATCAATGTTTGGTAATTAATTAACACATATCAATGTGAAGTTAATTGCTTTCACTATGACTGCATCCAAAATCATGAAGAACAAAATGCTTCTATTTTGATAGCAGAAAAGATACGGTTTATATATATATATTGAAACAGAGATACGGTTGAGATGTTAAATCAACCAATTTTGATTTATAATTTTTTCTTTTGTAATGAGCCCACACTTGGCTTGACCCAAGTTCGCTCCTGGCAGTGATGTCAGAGTAATTTAGGCTAAACGGCAATGACGTGAGTGCATTTTTACCAAAATATAGTGATGAACTAATAATTATGATTAAACATCAGTAATGAAATAGTATTTTTTTCTTATAAAAATGTAAAAAATTTACTACTTAGTCTCTTATATTAAGTTCATATTACCATTTAATCATTTTTTTTTTTTTGCAATACTATAGTTGTCTTCCGGACATTTGACACTTATTATATCGTCATTTGGTCTAAATTTTTAAAAATATTCTTAAAAGATTTTATCAGATTGTTGGAACATTCTTAAATATTATGATCGGAATGTTCCAAGGACATTCTAAAAATAATTTGATAGATATTATAAAATATGCCAAAAATTAGTGATTAAATAATAATATAGTCAAAATTCAATTATTAAATAGCAATTATGACCAAACATGATGAATTAAATAATAGATGTTCCTAAATTTTTTTCCTTAGACTAAAAAATAATGTTGTCAAAACAGCTACTAACAAAATATAAGCATGTATCTTTGGTGGCTATTTTTTCAAATTCAAACATTAAGTACATTCAATGTTTGGTAATTAATTAATACGTATCAAGGTGAAGTTAATCGCTTTCACTATGACTGCATCCAAAATCATGAAAAACAAAATGTTTCTATTTTGATATTACGAAAGATACGGTTTATACATACATTTCAATAGAGATACGGTTGAGATGCTAAATCATCTAATTTTGCTTTATAATTTTTTTTTTAATGAGAATGGGCTTAAGCCCACACTTGGCTTGACTCAAATCCATTGCTAGCGATGATGTCAGAGTAATTTAGGCTGAACGTCAGTGATGTGAGTATATTTTCATCAAAATAAAGTGATGAACTAATAATTATGATCAAACATTAGTGATGAAATAGTATTTTTCCCTTATAAAAACGTAAAAAATTTACTACTTAGTTTCTTATATTTAGTCCACATTACTACTAAATCATTTTATTTTTGCAATACTATACTCGTCTTCCGGACATTTGGCACTTATTATATTATATCGTCATTTAGTTAAAATATTTTTAAAAATTTTTATCAGATTCTTAGAACATTCTTGAGTAATATAATGGGAATGTTCCAAAAACATTCTAAAATAATTTGATAGATCTTGTAAAATATGCCAAAAATTAGTGACTAAAAAATAATAGTCAAAATTCAATTATTAAATGGCGATTATGACCAAGCATCAAGAATTAAACAATAGATTTTCCTAAATTTTTATTCTTAGACTAAATAATAATATTGTCAAAACAGTTACTCACAAAATATAAACATGTACCTTTTGATGGCTATTTTTTCAAATTGAAACATCAAGTACATTCAATGTTTGATAATTAATTAACATGTATCAAGGTGAAGTTAATCGCTTTCACTATGATTGCATCTAAAATCATGAAAACCAAAATGTTTCTATTTTGATGGCACGAAAGATACGGTTTATACATACATTGAAACAAAAGATACGTTGAGATGTTAAATCAACCTATTTTGCTTTATATACTTTTTTTTTATGAGGGTAGGCTCAAGCCCACACTTGGCTTGACCCAAGTCCACTCCTAGCGGTGATGTGAGAGTAATTTAGGCCAAATATCTACGATATGAGTACATTTTTGCCAAAATACAATGATGAACTAATAATTATGATCAACCATTAGTTATGAAATAGTATTTTTCCCTTATAAAAATGTAGAAAATTTACTTTTGAGTCTCTTATGTGTAGTCCATATTACTACTTAATCATTTTATTTTTTTCAATACTATACTTATCTTCTGGACATTTGACACATATTATATTATATCGTCATTTGGTCTATATTTTTAAAAATATTCTTAAAATATTTTATTAGATTCTTAGAACATGCTTGAATAATATGATCAGAATGTTCTAAGGACATTCTAAAATAATTTGATGGATCTAGTAAAATATGCCAAATATTAGTGATTAAAAAATTATATAGTCAAAATTCAATTATTAAATAGCAATTATGACCAAACATCATGAATTAAACAATAGATTTTCCTAAATTTTTATCTTCAGACTAAATAATAATATTGTCAAAACAGTTACTCACAAAATACATGCATATATCTTTGGTGGCTATTTTTCCAAATTCAAACCTCAAATAGATTCATTGTTTGGTATTTAATTAACATGTATCAAAGTGAAGTTAATCGTTTTCACTATGACTGCATCCAAAATCATGAAAAACAAAATGCTTCTATTTTGATGGCACGAAAGATACGACTTATACATACATTGAAACAAAGATATGGTTGAGATTTTAAAATATCAAATTTTGCTTTATATATTTTTTTACTGAGGGTTGGCTCAAGCCCACACTTGGCTTGACCCAAGTCCGCTCTTCGCGGTGATGTCAGAGTAATTTAGGCTAAACGCCAGTAATATCAGCGATGAACTAATAATTTTGATCAAATATCAGTGATGAAATAATATTTTTTCCTTATAAAAATGTAGAAAATTTACTACTTAGTCTCTTATATTTAGTCCATATTACTACTTTATCATTTTGTTTTTGCAATACTATACTTGTCTTCTGGACATTTTGCACTTAGTATATTATATTGTGATTTGGTCCAGATTTTTAAAAATATTGTTACAAGATTTTATCAGATTCTTAGAACATTTTTTAATAATATAATCGGAATGTTCCAAGGACATTCTAAAATAATTTGATGGATATACTAAAATATGTCAAAAATTAGTGATTAAATAATAATATAGTCAAAATTCAATTATTAAATAACAATTATGACAAAAAATCATGAATTAAACCATAGATTTTCCTAAATTTTAATCCTCAGACTAAATAATAATATTGTGAAAACAGTTACTCACAAAATACAAGCATACATCTTTCGTGGCTATTCTTTCAAATTCAAACATCAAGTACATTCAATGTTTGGTTATTAATTAACACGTATCAAGACGAAGTTAATTACTTTCACTATGACTGCTTCCAAAAACATGAAAAAAAAAAAGTTTCTATTTTCATGGCACGAAAGTTACGGTTTATACATACATTGAAACAGAAATACGGTTGAGATGTTAAATAATCTAATTTTGCTTTATAATTCTTTTTTTCTTTTTAATAAGGGTGGGCTCAAGCCCACACTTGGCTTAGCTTAAGTCTGCTTTTGCGGTGATGTCAGAGTAATTGAGGCTAAACATCAGTAATGTGAGTGTATTTTTGTCAAAATACAGTGATAAACTAATAATTATGATCAAACATCAGTGATGAAATAGTATTTTTCAAATATAAAAATATAGAAAATTTGCTACATAGTCTCTTATATTTAGTACATGTTATACATTTTGTTTTTGCAATACTATACCTGTCTTCTGGACATTTAGCACTTGTTATATTATATCGTTATTTGGTCTAGATTTTTAAAAATATTCTTATAAGATTTTATCAGATTTCTAGAACATTTTTAAATAATATTATCGGAATTGTTCCATGGACATTCTAAAATAATTTGATGGATATAGTAAAATATGACAAAAATTAGTGATTAAAGAATAATATAGTCAAAATTCAATTATTAAATAGCTATTATTAGCAAACATCATGAATTAAACAATAGATTTTCCTAAATTTTTGTTCTCACACTAAATAATAATATTGTCAAAATAGTTACTTACAAAATACAAGCATATATATTTGGTGGCTATTTTTTCAAATTCAATCGTCAAGTAGATTCAATTTTTGGTATTTAATTAACACGTATCAAAGTGAAGTTAATCGCTTTCACTATGACTGTATCCAAAATCATAAAAAACAAAATGCTTCTATTTTGATGGCACGAAAGATACGGCTTATACATACATTAAAATAGAGAAACGATTGAGATGTTAAAATATCAAATTTTGCTTTATATATTTTTTTTAATGAGTCCGCACTTGGCTTGACCCAAGTCCGCTCCTAGCGGTGATGTCAGAGTAGTTTAGGCTAAACGTTAGTAATGTGAGTGCATTTTTGCCAAAACATAGTGATGAACTAATAATTATGATAAAAAAATCAGTGATGAAATAGTATTTTTCCCTTATAAAATTGTAGGAAATTTACTATTTAGTCTCGTATATTTAGTCCATATTACCACTTAATCATTTTGTTCTTGCGATACTATACTTGTCTTCTGGACATTGGGCACTTATTATATTATGTTGTCATTTGGTCTAGTTTTTTAAAAATATTAACATTCTTGAATAATGTGATCAGAATGTTCCAAGGACATTCTAAAATAATTTGGTGGATATGTCAAAACAGTTATTCACAAAATACAAGCATATATCTTTAATGGCTATTTTTCAAATTCAAACATCAAGTACATTCAATGTTTGGTAATTAATTAACACGTATCAAGGTGAAGTTAATTGCTTTCACTATGACTGCTACCAAAATCATGAAAAACAAAATATTTCTATTTTGATGGCTCGAAAGATATGGTTTGTACATACATTGAAACAGAGATTCGGTTGAAATGTTAAATAATCCAATTTTTCTTTTGTTGCCTCTCAACAATAAAATTGTGATGCTGAAGGTCATTCAAAATTCATTACTAAAATCCTTTATTTATCTAGGGTTACTCATAATAAAACCTTATAAAGAAAAACTGCTTAATTGGATATAATTAACTAGATCTAGAGCAATGGAGCCTCATATTGTAGCTGAAAACAAAGGTAAAACTCCTGCTAATTAAACTAATGTTCTTCCCGCTACAACTGATTATAATAATTGTATCACTGTTTATTATCCATTCAAAGTATGCAGTATAGACAGAAAGGATGTTGCAAATTTGCAGGCTTTCAGTAGGGCTGACCAAAAGCGGTTCAAAACCGTAGGGGCGATCATTCGGCCAGATCGGTCAATTTTTGACCAATCCTTGACCGAATTAGTATATTTCTAAATTTTTTTTTCCTTAACCGTTTTAACCGAATTAAATTTTTAACCATTTTAACCGTTTAACCGAATAATATTTTATTAACCGAATTAACCGTTTAACCGTTCTATAAAACTTTTGGCCGAATTAAAAATTTAAAATTAAAACTTGCTAATCTAATTCAACAATTCATTCGTTCTATTATTTGTATTTCCAATCAACTGAATCTCAAAGTAAATCAGGAAGACAAAAATTAAAATTTAGGCCTCAAACAACATTAACATACAAATGAAACGATACTACTACTATATTTGCTATATAGTTGCTTTTTCACGTTGCTGTTATCTCTTGAGGTTTGAGAGGGAGTGAATTTGAGAGTTTGCTGCAGCAAAAAGGTGTCTCATGGTCGCAGAAAATTTTGTGCAACCAGCAACTCCTCGCTTTGATGGACATTATGATCATTGGAGCTTGTTGATGGAAAATTTTCTATGATCAAAGGAGTATTGGCAAGTGGTTTCTGAGGGCATTTCAGAACCAGCGCCAGGCACAGCAGTGTCAGATGCACAAAAAGCAGAGATAGATACAGCAAAATTGATGGACCTAAAGGCAAAGAATTACCTTTTCCAAGCAATTGATCTTTCAATCTTAGAAACTATACTGTCTAAGGATACTTCTAAGCAGATATGGGACTCCATAAAGAAAAAGTATCAAGGATCAACAAGAGCGAAGAGGCAGCATCTTCAAATACTTCATTCCGAGTTCGAGACACTTCAAATGAAATCTGGAGAGTCAGTTACAAACTATTTCTCCCGAGTGATGGCAATCATCAACAAGATGTGGATCCAGGTGATAAGACAGAGGCAGTTACAATTGTTGAATTGATCCTTCATATAATGACAACAAAATTTAACTTCGTAGTTTGTTCCATTGAATAATCTCATAACATTGATTGGCTTTCAATTGATGAATTACAAAGCTTTTTGTTGATTCATGAACAAAAAATTACTTAACAAGACAAAGAGAATTTAGTATTGAATGCCTCAACTGAAAATCATACAGCAGGATGAGGGAGCAGTAGAGGCGGAGGCAACAATGACCGAGGAAAGCACCAACGTAACCACCAAGACTATTAAGGTAGAGGAAAGGGTACATGTGGATGCAACTCAAAGTCTGTTGACAAATCCAAAATCAAATGTTATCGATGCCATAAGTTTGGTCATTTTAAATCTGATTGTCCAAAGTGCATGGCGAGGAATCAAATTTTATCGAACAGAGGAAGAAGAGATTTCTTTACTCATGGTTTGTCAAACAAAAAAGGAAACAAATAAGAACCTGTGGTTTACCCGGTGTAGCAATCCAATGAGTGGAGATAAGTCAGTTTTCTCCACCCCTGATGAATAATGTCAAGTTTGGGAACAACTCTAGAATTGCAGTCATAGGGAAAGGACAGGTTTCAATTCAAATCAATGGAGATTTTATATAAGAAGTATGGAAAGGCTTCATTGTATTGAGTGCAAGTTTACAGTATATATAGCTACAGGCAGAATAAAGCTAACAATACACAGATATCCTAGGCTAAGAATTGATATACAAAAGATAACAACCTTTACAATTGGTTACTAAGTCCTATCCTAATCATTATTCTTAAAATTTTACTCACACTATTGCTGATGTCTTTTTGTTCCAGATTTGAAGGCTAATCTTCTTAGCATTTGTCAGTTACAATAGAAAGATTATGGGATCTCCATAAAAGGCCGAATTTGCAAAATTCTAGTAGGCAAACAGAGATTAATTGTTGAAGTCAAGATGACTAAAAACAGGTTGTTTCCTCTCTACCTCCATAAAATTTTTTTTTTTTCCGCAAAATTAAGATGAAGCATGGTTGTGGCACTTTCGTTATGATCACCTGAATTTTAATGGACTGAAAACGCTGCATCAAAAGAATATGGTGACTGGTCTTCCTCAAATTACTGCTCCTATTGAAACTTGTGTTTTTAGCAAACAACCACAGTCCATTTCCACAAGGCAAATCATGGATAGCAGAAAAGGTGTTGGAATTGGAGATCTTTGTAGACTAATAACACCAAATTCCAATGGTGGTAAACGCTACTTTATAACCTTCATTGACGACTTTAGTTGAAAGACATGGTTGTATTTTTTTCAGGAAAAGTCGTAAGCATTTGTTGTCTTCAAGCGTTTCAAAGTGTTTGTTGAGAAAGAAAGTGGCAACCCTTTCATGGCTCTTCATACTAATAGGGGTGGAGAGTACACTTCTCATGAGTCCATAAAATTTTGTGAAGACAATGGAATCAAGAGGCAACTAACAGCAGCTTATATGCCCCAACAGAATGGTGTTTTCGAGCAGAAGAATCACACAATCCTCAACATGGTGCGAAGCCTTTTAACAATAAGCGCTGTCCCTAAGAGCTTTTGGCCTGAAGCAGTTGCATGGAGCATTCATATTTTGAATAGAAGCCCAACATTTTCTGTTCAAAATATGACGCTAGAGGAGGCATGGAGTAGAAGAAAACCAAATGTAAACCATTTCAAAATTTTTGCATGGGGTGCCTATGCCCATATTCTTGATAAAAAGAGGAAGAAGTTGGATGATAATGGAGAAAAATGCCTTTTTTTTTTTGTGTCAAAGATCAATCTAAAATTTATAAGTTATATAATCCTAACACCAAGAAGATTGTCTGTAGCTGTGACATAATTTTTGATGAAGATGCAATCTGGTCATGGAATAACACAGAAATGCAGCAAAGCGTTCCAGTAGATTTTGATAATAAGCAGCAATGTCAAACTGAACAGCCCACAAATATAAACCAAGCTCAGTCACCAATATCAACTTTTATGCAAGAAGTGGAGCGATCTCAACGAACTAGAAGAAGGCCAGCATGGATGTCAGATTATGAGGTAACTCGAATCGATCAATATGAGGATCCACTTGCTCATTTTGCTTTAATTTCATATTGTAACCCTACCACTTTTGATGAAGTAGTTAAAGACCCAAAGTGGCAAAGAGTAATGGGTGAAGATATTGCTACAATTGTTAAAAATAACACTTGGGAGTTGACTGAACTTCCGAAAGAGCATAAGAAAATTGTTGTCAAGTGGATGTACAAAAACGGCAAAGTTGAAAGGCATACAGCCCTCATAGTAGCTAAAGGCTATAAGCAAGAAGTTGGTGTGGACTATCAAGAAGTTTTTGCTCCGGTAGTGCGACTTGACATTGTCAAAATGGCGATTGCCTTGGCTGCTCAACACTCATGACGGATCTTTTAAATGGAATTCAAATCAGTTTTCTTACATGGAAACTTGGAGTAGGTATTTATTGATCAACCCCTTGGTTATATTAAGAGCGAAGAAGAACATAAAGTGTGTAAATTAAAAAAAAGGCTTTATATGGACTAAAACAAGCCCATAGAGATTGGTATAGTCATATAAATGCTTATTTCTCTAAAGAAGGTTTTAAGAAATGTCCATATGAGCATACACTTTTTATAAAAATTAATGATGAGGGAAAAATGCTCATTGTTTGCTTATATATGGACGATTTAGTTTACACGGGAAATGATAGATCCATGTTTGAAAATTTTAAGAAGTCTATGATGGTGGAATTTGATATGACTGATGTTGGAAAGATGCATTACTTTCTTGGTATCGAAGTGGTTCAATCTGCTGGTGGGATTTTTATCTCACAAAATAAATATACTCAAGAGATTTTGGACAGCTTTCAGATGAAGAATTGTAATTCTGTTAGCAGTTCAACTGAGCTTGGTTTGAAGCTCGCAAAAGATACCGGAGAAAGAAAGGTTGACAGCACTGTTTACAAGCAAATAGTGGGAAGTTTGATGTATTTAGCGTGCCACACGGCTCGATATTATGCATGCCGTAAATCTCACTAGCAGATACATGGAAAGCCCAAGAGAGATGCACCTTTCTGGAATAGAAAAATCTTCATTTTTAATGGTGTCTTTTTGGGTTGGTTCGGCAGGAGTAGCTTCTTCTTTCACGTGGATTTCTGATGAACTATCTTCAAGACGATTTGGTTCTTTAAGGTAATATTGCCCAATTATTTTTTATCCTTTACTTTATTCTTTTTCATTTAGCTAAAAATGTGATGTATAAATATATTTAGAGTTGTGTAGCTACAAGTGATTAAGAAAAGAAAAGGACAGCACCTAGGTGCAATATTGTTCCCTATGTCATCCCCTTCGGCAAATATATGCTACTAGATGATAATATGCACTAATGTCGAGTGTTTGAAACGTGAGTTATATACTTGGAGTTTTAAGTTGCTAATTTGAAGGAATTTTTATGTTGATTTGATAAATATTCTGCCACATTGGTATTACCATGAAGTTAATTGATTAAATAGACTTTTAAAATTGGTACTTAATTAACAAAATCAAGCTAATTATATTACTTGCTACTAATGTATCAAAATAAAATAAATATTTGGTTGGGGAGGCGTGTAGCAAAATGGTTGACATGTTGAATCAATGACCAAGTTTGGCCGGGTTCGATTCTCAAGCCTCACCCATATGTGTGAGTGAGGTTAATGACTAAGGAAAAAATAATAATAAATAAATATTTGGTTATTTTAATTATAATTAATTAATCACTCTCTAGTTAGTTTCAAAATCATGAGAAAATCATACTAAAAGTGAACTTATAATAACTGTAGCAGAAATACATGATTTGAGAGGTGCTTCAACAATCATAAATGACTGGGATACAAAATCATGTATAATGAAAAATATAGCCCAATTCATGATTTTGAGGTGTGTCTCCAATAATGATGAATTATTAAGTCATTCATTTTTCATTTCTTTTTCTTTGAACAGATAAATCACTCAAAATAAATGTTATAATCCTATATATTGTATACCAAGAAAACAAAAGCAGCTTCATCAAGTAATTTTTTATCTAGTAGCGATGAGTTGTGCAAATCAGATGAATCAAGGTGGTGCTGCTAAGCAAGGTGGCTTTAATAGTCAATATAGTGTCATTTATAATCCGGATGATAGTACAGGTGATATACGTATCCAAATTTCTTTTTATTCTTCTCATAGAGAAAAGGAACAAGGAAAGCCAAAAGCTGTTAAAATTTTGGACAAAAATGATTTTAAAAATCCAAGTGAACTGGATAGTCGAATATTTGATTTTCTTAAAGGAGCGGTACCCTTTATGGTTGATACAGAAATTCGACCAAAATGTTTGGAAGCTATCAATGAGGTACTACGTGCTGATAATGTACCATGGAAAGACTTTCACAGCCAATTGGACCAAAATAAATTGATCCATTTATCAGTCTTTGTGAATGCCGATATCAAATTCGAATTTTCTTTCGAGTCCGAGTCCGAGTCCTAGACCTACCACTACTATTCGCTAGTATATTTTACTATATCTAAATAAATACTATAATCAGCTTGTTGGAGTTTCTATTGTTGATGTCTAATTTATAGTCATTAAGAAGTACGAATTGAAAGTGAGAAAAAAAAAAAGTCCGAATTGTAATGTTTTATACCTTGAATAAATTATAATTTTATAAGATTTCTACTTATATACTAATTTATTCCAATTCTATATGTGTATATTTTGGCAATGATATTATATTGGCAGAGCTTTGTAAGCAAAAAAGCGAATAGTCTAACCTTGAATTTTAATTGACATTTTGATCCCAAATTAAAATTCAGGATTAACCTTTTTTTTTTTTTCTCGATTAATTCTTCCAAATCTTTCCTAAAGTCCCAAAAGTGAGATTGATGATGATGTCCTCAGTGCTTGAGAGGTGATTCTTGAGTATCAACTACAGCTTTGTAAGCAAAAAAGCGAATAATCTAACCTTGAATTTTAATTGAAATTTTGATCCCAAATTAAAATTCAGGATTAACCCTTTTTTTTTTAATGAAAAGAGACTGTCTCGATTAATTCTTCCAAATCTTTCCTAAAGATTCCCAAAAGTGAGATTGATGATGATGTCCTAGAGGTGATTCTTGAGTTCCAACTACATCAAAAATATTGCATTGAAAAATCGATTGCGAAACTATCAAATCCTGTTGTTAATTCAAGTTACACAACCAATTAGCAACCGTATATTATCAGTTGTAAATACTCTGGTCACTAATTATTTCCGACCGAATTCAAATCAGTTGCTAAATTTTATAATATTAAAAAAAATAAGTTACTAATCCAATGTAACTCAATTGCATTCTATTTAAACTTTTTTAAAATATGAATATTTTTATTTTCTTATATAAATTTAGTAACAATATAAAAGTGAAATTCAAATACATTTGGTAAGAACAATAAAAGAAACAACTATAATAATCAAGAGATTTTGAACAAGCAGGGGATGGTGGAAATTCAATCTTTTATAACGTTCATGGCCTCCATATCCGTTGCATCTCATTTGATTATTTTTGGATTCCTGAAATAGCATAAAGAGTAAACTATGTCACAACCAAGCAAACATTCAAAGTCTGTCCTCTTGTGTATAGAGTGGTGGCTCTTATTCTTACTTTTCTAGTTTCTACGCCTACTGTGAAATACAAATCAACCATTTTCAACGATGAATATTCTTAAAAATAAGCTAGAAGATGAATTTCTTTTTGATTGTCTACTGCTATATGTTGAATAAGAGATTGCTGAAACATTTACATTCGATTAACTTAAAAATGATTTTCGTGAGTTAAAACAGCCACGTGTTCTTTTTTATATTTTATCTCTATGTAATTTGAGAATATTTTCCATTTAGAAAATTACTTTTAATTTTCTTTTATTAATTTTTTACTACCTCTCTATTTTATGATTCTTTACATTTACTATTTCACCAATATAAATAAAATCTGCTTTTCATCAATACCAAGACATGAATAATAATAAACAATTATAAATCCTTTAAAAAACTTACTTTTTCACCCATACCAATAAAAAAATAATAATAATAATTACAAAACTTACTATAAATAAAAATATAAAAAATTCAAAAACACACCTAAAAATAAAAATGTAAAAATCATAAAATATGGAGGTAGTATATGACTACCTGTAATTTACCCACTATAACTATTTAGACCAGTTCCGTCCCTGACCCCACCCATAAAGCTACAGTCCAATACAAAACAAAGCTATATCACGTGCATATCTAGTGAAAGCAAACAAGAGTATGAGCACACAACACATACAAAAATGATCTGACAACTAGAAAATTAATATGACCTTTTTCCGGTGGCGAAGCCAGCCCAACTGGATATGGGTGCCCAAATTTATTAAGGGGAGGAAAAATGAGGCCCAATTTAAGAGCCAGTCCAATTGAATATGGGTGCTCAAATTTATTAAGGGGAGGAAAAATGAGGCCCAATTTAGTAAAGGAATGGACAAATATTAAAAAAAAAAAATTAATATGTAAAGAGTTGGAAAGTGGCGGATTTTCCACTAAATTAAACCCTACATATTCTTCAGATTAAATATACATTTTAGGGGCAAGTGAATCCAATGGGCTAAACGTGGCTCCGCCAGGAGACATTAGTGCATATTATCGTCTAGTAGCATATATTTGCCGAAGGAGATGACATAGGGAACATTATTGCACCTAGATGCTGTCCTTTTCTACTCTCAATCTATTTATACATCACAATTTTAGCTAAATGAAAAAGAATAAAGAAAAGGATAAAAAATAATTGGGCAATATTACCTCAAAGAACCAAATCGTCTTGAAGATAGTTCATCAGAAATCCCTGTGAAGGAAGAAGCTACTCCTGCCGAACCAACCCAAGAAGACACCATTAAACATGAAGATTTGTCTACTCCAGAATGGTGCATCTCTCTTGGGCTTTCCATGTATCTGCTAATGAGATTTACGGCATGCATAATATCGGGCCGTGTGGCACGTTAAATACAATCAAACTTCCCACTATTTGCTTGTAAACAGTGCTGTCAACCTTTCTTTCTCCGGTATCTTTTGTGAGCTTCAAACCAATCTCAATTGAACTGCTAACAGAATTACAATTCTTCATCTGAAAGCTGTCCAAAATCTCGAGTATATTTATTTTCTGAGATAAAAATCCCACGAGCAGATTGAACCACTTCGATACCAAGAAAGTAATGCATCTTTCCTATATCAGTCATATCAAATTCCACCATCATAGACTTCTTAAACTTTTCAAACATGGATCTATCATCTTCCGTGTAAATTAAATCGTCCAGATATAAGCAAACAATGAGCATTTTTCCCTCATCAATAATCTTTATAAAAAGTGTATGCTCATATGGACATTTCTTAAAACCTTCTTTAGAGAAATAAGCATTTATATGACTATACCAATCTCTATAGTCCTGTTTTAATCCATATAATGCCTTCTTTAATTTCTCACTTTACGATCTTCTCAGCTCTTAATATAACCAAGGGGTTGATCAATAAATACCTACACCTCAAAGTTTCCATGTAAGAAAACTGATTTTGAAAGATCGGCCATGAGTGTTGAGCAGCCAAGGCAATCATCAATTTGACAATATCAAGTCGCTTTACTGGAGCAAAACTTCTTGGTGATCCACGCCAAATTCTTGCTTATAGCCTTTAGCTACCAAGCAGGCTTTATGCCTTTCAACTTTGCCCTTTTTGTATATCCACTTGACATCAATTGTCTTATGCCCTTTGGGAAGTTCAGTCAACTCCCAAGTGTTATTTTTAACAATTGTAGCAATTTCTTCATCCATTACTCTTTGCCACTTAGGTTCTTTAACTGCTTCATCAAAAGTGGTAGGGGTACAATATGAAATTAAAGCAAGATGAGCAAGTGGATCCTCATATTGATCTATTCGAGTTGCCTCATAATCTGACATCCATGCTCAGTGGCGTAGAGCCGAGCAGGGAATGGGGGCCCATTTTTCCGACAACAGAGCAGCGACAGTAGCGGTGGGCCAAGTATGGAAGCCCGGCAGTGAAGAATCAGAGAAAGAAAGAAGAAGATATTCTGCTGCATTTTCTTACCAATCAGATTTGGATCATTGTTTTTAATTTCTTTAATATCACTTGCGTAATAATAATAATAATATGGTAGACATCCTTCCCTTATTTAATCAAGTAGATGACAAATCCCAAAGTATTTGATTTGTATGAATTAAGGTTTGTTATAGTAATAATCGCTATCATATTTGATTGATCGACTCCTTCAAAATGTGAAATCAATATTAATTTTATAATTTCAGTTTGAAGCTCGTTTCCAATGAAATCGTATAATTTTAACTATAATAAATATCTTACTAATTTAAAAATAAATTATTAAATTAATTATTTACATATTATTATTTTTTAAAATATAAAATACATCGAATTAATTTTTCAGAAATTTAATTTTAGCACCAAACAATAAAGAAGATTCAATATTTTCTCCATCTAATAAATAGGGTGGAAGATGATGCTGTATTAGATCTGAAACCTAGGGGTGTTCAGGTTCGGTTCAACCGAACCGATAGTGGCGAACCGAAGAAAACCGAAAACCCACTTAATTGTCATACAAAAGTGGTATACGGTAAATGGGTTGGGTTGTCACTTGCAATGCCAATTATGGGCTTTTATAATACACTTCCAATATTTGGGCTAACCAGAAAGATATTCTAGTTACACCCAAAGCATCTTCTTCTTCTTTCGTTGTCTCTTCTTCTCTCTGCCGCAACGTTCTTTCTTCCTTCTTCTCGCTGCTGCAACTCCGGCCACCACCACGCCAATTTTTCTCTCAAAATTCCATGGGGCCCAACGCCCCTTTGGCCCCTAAGTGGCTCCGCCCCTGCCTTTTTCTCATTAACACATTTCAATAGAAAAATTCCAATTAAAAGAACATGAAATTGAACCTGAATTAACCAATACAACTCTTTTAGGCATAATGCTGAAGTGAATAGAATGAATGAGTTGCTTGACATGCATGGTAGTATAAAGACCAAAAACGCAATCGTAGACAAACAACGAATCAAATTAGGTCTTGTTTATATGCGAGCAGCCATAGCTACCAATTACTCCAGACAACAAAAATTGGGTCTTGTTTACGACGGCCAGAATCAGATATGGTTTGGTTAAGCTTAATGTTTAAGTGTTTTTGTCTGGATTAGAATTGCCTTCCTCTTTTCTAGTGTTTCCATCACAGCCGGTTGCAATTTCGGATTGTAAGAATTATTTTGTTTTCTTTGTGTGAAGATGAATTTGATTCTAGAATTGTCTTCCTCATACTAATGATTTTCCTCAGTGCGCTTATAAGGTATTTAGTTTGAAGAGAGATGATTTTGAAAATGAAGATGAACTGGATCTTCAAATAGTTGATTTTCTTAATAATGCAACACCCAGCACGGCTGGTTCCTTGCAATTTCAAGCAAAATATATATGTTAATGAGTCACTAGGTGATGATAAGATGCAATGGAAACACTTATTGGACCATATAATTGTGATGTTAAAAACCGAAGTCGATTTCAAATTTGATAATATATAACAGTATTGTAATTTGTGTTATTGATGACGAATATATGAGGGATGGAGTTAGAAATTCATGTAAGATGGGCAAATATACAATTAAAAAACTTTGTATAGAATATCCATTGACTGTAATTTGTATTACTCTTGTATTAAAATTAAAGTTTGTACATTAAACATTTATTGAATTCTATTAAGCTTATAAAAATTAAATAAAAATAATAATAAAAAGAAAATAGAAAAGTGGAAGAAAAAAAAAATATATAAATGAGAGTACTTTGTTTCCGTCTTCTTTGATGTTGTCTGCCCTTGTACCCTCATCATCTCTTGTGTACTCGGGCAGAAGGCGGTAATGGGCCTATTCAATGTGTTCGATAGTGGCTCAAATATTAAATTACACATATTATATTTAATATTTTAAGAGAGTGTAGATAATAAACAACGTTAATGCTTTATTGGAAATAATTTATTTATTACACACAGCACGCTACTTCTTGTGAATAGAGGACTCATTTTCGTAAATAATTGAAAAAATGAACAGTGTTAGGGTTGAAAATTCTTCTATTAATCACGTAATAGAATTACAGGAGGAGCCAAGCTCACTCAACTACAAAAAACAACCCTCTCACACACAACAAGTTTCTCTCTACAAGAAACACCCTCACAACTCTTCCTCTCTTTATTTTCTGTCTACATTTCTGCCTAACAACAAAACACTGAACATAGTACTTAGTTTTATACATAATAAACATTGGAATGGCATCTTCATTTTGCCTACATGGAAGACAAAATGATGGCCTTGTGCCTACTTGGAAGACATCATCATGAAAATGTTGGTTGACTTCATGATAGCTTTACTTGAAGAATCTGGATGTCCAACAAACTCCCCCTCCAGATTCTCCAAGATGTTGTTGTTTTCCCTTATTCAAGGTTTACGAGTAAGGATGAGATACCTTTCTCTAAGGTGTTCAGAGAAAGAGAGAAGGTATTGACTGAGGGGGAGCTACAGAGGAAGATGGAAGCGTCTCGCGTGATGATGCAGGGGGAGCTAGAGAGTTGACAAGAGAAGTTCTTCCTTTTCTGTGAGAGAAGAGAAGATGATAGCGGTACCCTACTCTTTGACAGTAGGAAGTGACGGAAGAAGGCTGGAGGGGGAGATTGTTGAGTATCCAGCCTAGGTACCAATTCCCTTCATCATTTTGTCAACTCAACATACCATCATTGTGTCTCCCAATATTGATAATGATGTTTCTCTTTCTGTATTATAAACATAGGCTGTTTGTTCATTTTTGTTAAGAGTGAGAGGCAGCAGAAATGTAGAGAGTGCAGAGAGAGTGATAGTGAGGTAGAGAGTTATTGTAGAGAGAAAACTTTAATAGAGAGAGAGGGTTGTTTTTTTGTTGTTGAGTGAGCTTGGCTCCTCCTGTAATTCTATTACGTGATTAATAGAAGAATTTTCAACCCTAACAAAAAAGTATACTTAAAGTTATTGCAACATTCGCTTAATCTATTAATATCTAATGACTTCAACCTTGTACAGTCAATTAAAAATCCAAAAACATCTTCAAAAATTTTAATTGCTCAAATCTATCTTTCAAAGAAGCAATTGCCACATCCACAACAACAAAAAAATAATTAACTCTAAAAGACTCCTCCGGTGATTGCAATTCTTCATCATGATCATTCTCATCAAATTGCCATTTTCTAAAAACATTACGCTTTGTCGGAAGAATTGGCTCTATGTTCATGCTCAGTGCAAGATCTTTAGCAATAGACATACTAGCTTCAAACCCCTCATTTCTATAGTTTTCAAAATATGACATTAATGCACATTGCTTTGGATTGCAATTTCTTACTCACCATGTTAATAGCAAATAATATATCATACCATAAAACCATTCCAAGTAAGAATTCAAAATTTTGAAGTGCATTAGCCAAACTTTCTGCTTCACTTTTTGCCTTAGCATCATTACCAGCAGATTCATATAATTGTGACAAAACTGATCTTATCTTAGGAGTATGAAATCTAATAACTTTGACAATTCTAATTCGACTTTCCCATCGAGTATCAAATAAAGATTTCACAGTTTTAGAAGCATTAGCACGTAAAATTAAATCAACGACATGCTTCTTATCAAGATAAGTTCGAAGAAGGTAAAAAGATGAAGAAACAGATGAAGAAACAAGAAACTAAGGAAAATTTAAAGGCCATCATGTGCCTTCCATTAGTTTGAAGTTCAATCGCCGTTTATTGGTGTACGAAGGGTGCGAAGCTTAATTTTTAAAATACTTTAGGGACTAAAAAATGCAACTAGTTACTTTAGGGACTAAAAATTATAATCGAACATACTTCAAGAACTAAAATATGTTATTGGCAACTAAACAAATATGCATCCCTTTAACTCTCAAATAAAAACTTTACGACTAAACAAATATGCATCCCTTTAAGTTTAACTCTCAAATAAAAACTTTACGACTAAACAAATATGCATCCCTTTAAGTTTAACTCTCAAATATGGCCATTTTGAAGTTTTTAAAGGATAATAATAGCCTTTCTTATTTTTATGCAGATAAAAACAATTATCTTTCTCTCTCTCCTTCATTATTTTCAACTTCACTATTCTTTCTCTTCCTTCATCAATTCTTTCCTATTCAATTTAATTTTTGAGTATGCTTCCTATTTCTCATCAAATTTCTAAATTCACTTTAAAGATGCACTTTTGATTTCAAATTTTGAGATTTCATCAAATTTTGATTCCAATTTTTTACATCAAAGGCACAGAAAGATGTGTTGTTTTGTTGTTCAACTCTTCAATGTTGAAGAAAATTAATAATAGTTATACTGAAACCCTGAATTTTAAAATAATATTAATAATTTCAACAAAATTTATAATGTCATACCTGATATTTAGTCAAAATTACTATTTAATTATTTACTTTTTGACATGATTATTTTGAAATATCGGAACTTTCATATTATTACAATATATTGTCATGCCATCCATTTTTAGCTATGTAAAATTATAGATTAATGCTAATTTTTAAAGTTTTACTTTTTTTCCGCATCTCAATAATTAATTTTATATAATTAAATAAAATTTAAAGTAAAAAAATAGTAACCACGTACAATGCATATTAAAAAATTACTAATTTAATAAAAAACTATGAATATGAAATAAAATAGTATTTCTTAGACTCGAATTTATTTATTCGTATAGGTTGAAGAACCAAAGTATTACAAATATTCATTATTGGAGGCAGCAAAAATTGTTGCAGATTGTATGTATAATTATCAATATTATTCGAGTATCTTATTACACTTCTTGTTATCTCAACAAAACATCTTTATTCGAAATTGTAAAATTTTTTTTTTTTTT